>VMOF01000001.1:28339931-28549644 GCA_011764245.1 Trialeurodes vaporariorum | reverse complement strand
ACACCCCAATCGGGTTTCAAAAGTGAGAAATTTTTTATCAGTACTTATTCACCACAGGGTACATACCTACCAACAGTTAAAGTTTGCAATTCCAAAAAAATAGTTCCACTGTTCTGAGTTCCACCAATGAATAACGTTAAAACTGAGTTTCGGAAATGATAGTCTAAGACTAAAAACCACCATTTACTGCAAATCAAGTTTCAAAGTAGAACATAAGTTGGCTGTTTCACTCGAGCATCAAGAGATAAATACCTACATTCTTGCTCTCCAACGTAATTTGTACTTTTTACTAAAGTTGTTGCATGGCCAGAAATGTCGACATTTAGATCAGATTGATGATTTCCCGCAGTAATTGACGCTGTAAGCTAGATACAGCTTGAACACATCTACTGCTTCATAAAAATAAGGAGTTGCATCTTGCAAAGGAAAACTATACACTGAAAAAAAAAATAGTCAATCGAACCAAAGGGAATAGTAGGAGGAACAGAATATATTTTTGTTCGATTAACCTCTAGAGAGTTTAATTCAAATAAGTCAAAACGTGAATTCAACTATTAAATTTTTTAGTTGAATGAACCATATGGTGATTTTTTCAAACCAACGTGGAATTTAGGCTGTTCAACTAATTTCTTTGTTAATTTAACCAAGCAAAAAATTAGTTAAATTATCGTTGTTTTTCAGGTTGTTTTACGTAAATTTTTTGTTCCATTGAATAATTTTTCGGTTGAATTGACCAATATAATTTGTCCAATTAGAAATTTAAAAAATTTGTTGGATTATCCCGAATGTTTTAGTCAAATTTACTTTAATGTTTGTTCACTTATCAAATTTTTAGGTTTAGGTAACAAATAAAAATTTTTTCATTGACCAAAAAAAAATGGTTTAGTTATCTAAGTTATTCAAGTCTAATCAACGTTGATTTTTGTCCGTATGGCTAAGGTTTTTGCTTAAATTTACAAACAAAATTTGGGCCATTGACCAAACACAAAAAGGTCGAGTTATCGTGGTTATTTAAGTCTGATTAAAGTTAATTTTTTTCTTTTTACTAAAAGTTATTTGGATGAATTTACAAGTGGAATAATCAAACACCGCGATTTCAAGTGCATTTTTTTTTTTTTTTTTTTTTTTTTTTAAACGGAAAAAGTAAAGTGTATAATTTATTCTATGTATCATATGAATATTAAATAATCTGTCACTATGCCGATTGCCTTGCCGGTCACTCTCGGTTCTCGGACCCTCCCCCGATTTCTCTGAGTTGTCAGCAGGCAGAGTAGTAGAATATTTTCCATGCAGTGGCGGATCTGAAATTTTTCAAGGGAGGGGTGAGGTCCCAAAAAAATCTGATGACCTTTTTTTTTTTTGCTCATCAATATAATTTTACAGCCCTACGAAAATTTCCCCGAAAATCCCTTCGTAAACAATATCACAAGATAGGGGTTGCCATTTGAAATTTTTGAGATAGGCCCTGGGGGGGCCCCCCGGGTGGCTGGGGGGTTTCGACCCCCAAAAAATAAAGTTCACCAAAATTATGAAGAAGGTCCAAACCGCAACTTTTTATCTCAACTCGTTCAAAAGTTGGCCCGGGGGGGGGGGGGGATACATCTGTTACACCCTGTATACATATTACATATAGGTTTGAGAATCTGAAAAAAATCAGCATTTCGCTTTCTTGTCTCACTCAAACCTGTTAACACTAGCCGATGGGAGAGTTTGCCAGACATGCTCATTTTCCTCTCATTGTCATTTTACTGAAATAATTCGGAAGAAGGAGACGCACCGCCCCGTCCTGTCGCACAAAGAAACGAGTCAATGGACGGGGTCGGACATAGAATATTTTACTAAAATTGAAATTTTGAATGTTTTTACCGTCAAAAAACCAATTATATATGAAGCGATTTAGATAGAAAATTGTATGATAAAATCAATTACATTATTATCAAACTTCAACATTGCATATTAACAAAGATATACGTGCATTTACAGTTGCCACGTCAGGTCCGCCTCGCCCATTGACTCGCTCTACTGTGCGTTGGGACCCTGAGATAGGACTGCAGTTACTGTAGCGGGCTCGGAGTGGAGGGAATGTGTTTCATTCATAACTCAACACAGCTGGTCTTATTGACTCTTTTGATTGACAAAAGCAAGTGTATCCCCATTTCCAGGTCAGATTATTTTCTGTCCATCACATTTGGTATACTCTCTGACTCTCCAGCACCAGCACCCCCCCCCCCCCACGCGCATTTCAATCCGACTTACTCTTTCAAGCGATCTGAGTGCGGTACAGAGATCTTTTTTTTTTTTCTTTTTTTTTTCTAGTCTCTCACACACTCTCATTGCGATACAAAGCAAAAACGCCGCATGCTCCGTAGAGTGTACTAGTGATTCCATAATTTTGATGGGCAGTGTAGGTTCAGTCCTTCCTTTTGGATTATCTTTCAGTCATGTACCAAAAAAAATAAGTCTGCTGTTTTCGCATTCAAATGTCTGGACAAACAGCATAACCGATTTTTTATGATTTCGCCGCGCCCCCCGCAAAGTTATTTCTTGCAGATTGTCAAAAATGACGTTTGGCATCTTCGCAAAATAAAATGTTGTCAAAATTACAATCGCATTTTTTGCCAGTTTTCCTGGTAGAGTTGTTTTTGTCGTAAAAGATTTGATGAAACAGCAAAAAACATGGTAATTTGGAAGGTCTTCAGGAAGCCTTGTGTGACATTTTATCCAGAATTATTGAGAATTAAAAAAAAATGTGGTTGAATAACGGAGGACGAGGACACCAATCGATAGTCACTAATCGATGGGTGTCCGTCGTTATTCAACCACATTTTTTTTTAAAATCTCAATAACTCTGGATGAAATTTCACACAAAGCTTCCTGAAGACCTTCCGCGTTTTCAAACTGGCCAAAATTTTGGAAATACTCCACCGTTTTTCCAATTTTAGTCATAAATCGAACGGTGTCGATAATTGGAACGAATTTGCTGAGGAATCACTTTAAGAATTTCCTCTGAAAGAAAAGAAACAAGGGTCAACTACAGTGTTGCCATTTTCGAGGACTGAATCCAATGTCAGAGCGCAGTAGGTGGCTTTTCCCTTGAAACTTGGCAAGACCAGTGCATTGTTTAGATAGCTCGGAGGAGTGACACAAGAATCAGAGGGAGAACGCCGATCAGCCAAACAGTCCATACTATTTGTATTTTCACACCCCTGTAACAGTGCGGTGCGGGCGCAGCTCGGCGCGGCGCGGCACAAAGGGTGGTAATTCGTCACACGTTGTTGCCGCTTCTACTTTTGGCTCAGAAAACTGAGTTGCCGCCCTTTTGAGTGGAAAAAATACTATGCTGATTTCTATTGATTTCAAAGGGGAGCGTAGCATACTTTCCATCCAAAATGGCAACACTGCCAGAGAACCAGAGTGGGGGGGGGGGGGGAAGCAAGCCTTGCAAAGCGGGCATCTTAAATAATTATTTTGTTGATAGAAATTAATGGCAGTCTAGAGGGAAACTATTTTTGAGACGAACAAAACCCTTTTTTTCGGGGCTACAACTCGACAAATCGGGACTGATCAAGTTATCGGCCTGAAGGGGGGGGGCGGAGGTCATGCCACTTAGGGTTAATAATTTTCAAATGATATGCTTTTTTGGGCTCGTTGATTTATAATTGACCGTCCTCTCAAATAGAAAATTGAATAAAATTAGTGTCCTTCAGATTGATCCACCCTAGTTTTGCTACCATACTCAAAGTGCCACCACGAGCAAGAGCTCACCAGACGGGAGTCCCGTCACGGGACCTCGGTACTCGGTGGGACCTAAAGTGCCCGCCAGATCCACTCCTGTGAAATAGTTGCATGGGCCAATGTATCAAACCCTTCTTTTTGGTCAGGGAAATGTTTTTAAACCTATCCTACTGTATCAAACACTTAAGCCCAAGGTTGTAAATCAACAAGGTATGCTCATCTGACTTCCCGCCACAAATTCGGTGGCGCGCAGTTCAAAATCTCAGGAGGCAAGATGGCCGACAAAAGCAGAAAACAATGCACGCACACACGGGCAACTCCGTGTCAATACACGAAGTCGCCCGAGTGTCCGTGACTGTTTTCTGCAAAATTTGTCGGGTGACTCCGTGCATCTTCGGTGTTTTCTGCTTTTGTCGGCCATCTTGCCTCTTGAGATTTTAAACTGCGCGCCACTGAATTTGTGGCGGGAAGTCAGATGAGCATACCTTGTTTATTTACAACCTTGACTTAAGCCCACCTACATGTATTGAGAAATTTTGTTGTTTCAGCTCCTCCTTTTGTGACAAGAGTCAATTTTGTCACTTTAAATTTCGTGAGATCTGAGTCTCCTCCCGCGGAACATCATAGGTATAAGGTGTAATAGAAACATGGGCCGTTCTTTTAACGACAAATTTTAGGGGGCAAAACAAGATTTTTTTTTTTTTGCTCGTGCGGACAGAATTGTTCGAAACTTTACCCCTTTCTATTTTCAGCGTTGCGAAATTTCAGGGTTTTGTAGTGAAAACCACATGATTTCCGAGGGAATTATTTTACCCGCCCTCTCCCTTTCGTTTCTAAATGTTTCAGCTGATTTCTGCAATGGGGCTCTTGCAAGCTTTTGCTGTAAGGAAATGAATAATCCATTCTGATGTATAAACCAGCAAAAATCACGAAAATCACATCAAGAAAGTATATTATTCAGTGTTAAACTCACGAAACTGCTCAATCGGCAAGATCGTAATGGCGGTTCGACGCAGGTATCATGGGAGATTCCTGTCTAATTTGTCACTTTTTCTACGGAAACACAGAGATGCGTCTCAAATTAGATAGGAATCTCCCATGATACCTGCGTCGAGCCGCCATTATGCCCGATTCTGAGAGTAAATTTCGTGATTTTTCAGTGTGCTCATCGCCATTTTTAAGCAGGGTTTTATGCAAGAATCAACCCTTCAATCCCCTGTATACCAAAAGTTCGCAAGAGCCCCATTCTGGAAATCACATTCTGGGACTCACTATTTGTCAGTTATGCCATTTGTCGCATAGTTTAACGAAATCTTGAACATGGTTTTACCAAAATATTCCAAACACAGTTCAAAAAATGAGGAAGACTTGGTTCCCAAGTGCAAAAAAAATAAAAAATAAATAAATAAAATGAAAAAATAAAAAAAAAAATACATGAGACTGGCAGGGGAAAAATGTGAGTATTTTCTTATGAGGTTTTAGTCATTTGTCATTTACGCCATTTGCCGTAGAGTTTAACGAAATCTTGAACATGATTTTACCAAAATAGTCCAAACACAGTTTAAAAAATGAGGAAGACACTCCGAAACCCCCTTAAATTTGTCTAATCAGACATTGTAGGTCCAAAATTGGAATGAACAATGTAAATGGGCTACTTTTGAAGCTTTTCTAAAAAATCACACGGAAGTTATGTCGTTTTAAATAGATTCCTCGTTTTATTTGATCTAAGAACTCAAACGCTGCGCGGCGACTTGGAGTAGGCGATTCACCCCATGAATTCAAACTACCGCTTCACTGCTGCCCTTAATCTCTCTCCTTCTATAGTACTCGGCTGCCGAGTGAGGCAGTGCAACGTCATGCACTCCACAAGCATCATCAGTCAGAAGTAGCAAACTGGCAACACTTTTGTTAGGAGTTTGAGCGCGCGTTCAAAAACTCCTCTCCAGTTTAATCTTTCAGTGTTGCTGTTTTTTCCGTGCTCCTTTATTTTTATTATTAAAAGAGCAGAGATTGTACTATTCCTCTTTTTAAAAGAAATCAATCTAAACGTCTACGTTGCGTCCCCCGTTTTTGCTTCAATGTGCAACAAAATATACGATAGAAGAAGAGCAAAGACAAATTTTCTGAGGTTTAACCTAATGATCAAGTTCAAAAGTTGGAAATGCCCTCCGTTTTCCTTAATTTTGATTATATACCTACATACCGACTCAAAGAATAACGTCAGGAAGTCTTATGCATCGAATGGGTTTAAAACGAATCAATATGGGAGAAGAGGGGAGGAAGGTGCGTTCTTAGGCGTCATGTTGATGGAACATGAGCGATAGAATGTCGTTAAGAAAAAAATAAATAAATAAATAGACAAATAAATAAAAAAAAATAAAATAAAAAAAAAATAAAATAAAATAAAAAAAAAAATAAGTCATTGAAGGGTAGCATTATTGTTAGCCTTTCTCAGGAAGGATCCAATCCTTTACACAGAAAAAAATGGACGTGCTTCAGACACAGACTTTCCGTGTTCTAGACACGAACGTACACACCAGTACGGGAACGAGTTCTGAGCGCAATCTATTTAGGTTGAGTTTGCGTCTGAAACGCATCCCGTCGTGTCCAGAACCTGAAATGTTTGTGCTCCGAGCACGTTACGTACTGGTGTGTATATAGATCGTGTCTGAAGCACATCCTTTTTTTCTGTGTAAAAAAAAAAAAAAAAAAAAAAAAAAACATTCTGGAGCAATAGTTTAAAAAACTGGGACCAGATCTGATCCATGGAAAGTTGCATTTAGGCCAATCAGAGGTTATAGCCAAGGTCCATGTATATAAGGTCTGGCCGGTAGAATTTGGCTCCCCTCGTTGGTCCACAGTTTGGGAACCACTTCTCCATTTAAAACCATCGATCCAAGATGGCGGCGAACTCAGGAAGAATATTAAAGTAAATGGGGGTATGGGTTCCCAAACTTTGGATTTCCCTAGTTGGCGCTACCGGCCAGACCTTATATCTATGGACCTTGGTTAGAGCTGATACACGGCATGCGTTACTGGCAAATAAGGTTGTCTGCAGAGATAGGACGTTGTTGTTTATGGTTGAAGAACCCTGAGTTTTCACTGCTTCATTTTTTCCATTTCAATATATCTATAAATGAGGCCGGAAAAGAGGCATGAGAAGTGATACCGCCGGGAAAAATTGGAATACCTAAAAAAAAGGAAAAAAAATAAACCTTTACAATATACATTACAATTTTGCGGATCGTTCCGTCTCTCTCCCTTTTTGTTAAACCTAATACGTTTGTTCTCGAGTTGTTCAATACGGCAGCGATGTTTAGTCGTACGTTTGAACGCACGTGTAAGGTCAAAGTCAAAGGCATTCAGCCAGCGTTCGATTGTTTCCAAGGCTTTAAATGGACCAAAACCGAAGTTGCCAGATTTAACGCTCCGCCAATAGCTCTAGTGCTTTTTGAAACAAGATAGTAAGTACCAACTATAAAAGTCTGCAAAACGACATTTATTGGCAAAACACCAAGGAACTCAATGATGAATTTTTCGGGTACCTACATCTTTGCCTCGCAGGAAATTTCAAGTCACGCGATGAAAAATATGAAGCTCAACTTTCCAGGAATGGTATACTTCTTGGAATGTGGCCGACATTTTCTCTCTCTTTCATCAACTTTTTTGTAATTATTGAGATAATGAGACAACCAGATGTTAAAGATAAAATATTGCACCGCCCTTTAAAACTAATCCGTACAAAGTCATCAGATCTTCAGTAATTTATATTTGTTAAGCCATAGATGAAAAAGCCGCCGATTGAAAAATTGCTTATCCGATAGCATATTTTAGTGTCGTAAAAACGCTATCCACACGGTTTATTTGCTCTATCAACAAACCACTGCTTTTTTGCCCCTGGTTTAATATGATTGATTTTTCGTGACTATATGGAAATGGCAACACAGAGCAAGCAAGACAAGACACTTGTTCCTTTTCAAAATACCACGAGAGTGGCCGGCGGCGTGTTGGAGGAGGGGGAAGATTCCCGTATTCTCTGACTGCATCGGTCTCGGGCAACGGCCGCGGCGGGACAAAATCAGGGACAGCCTTTCTTTGACTCTCTGCATTTTCCAGGTCTCTTGTCATAGTGTTCCAAATGTTCATAGTGATGTGTTGGCGTGAGGGTTGATCGTGAACATAGATTCTTTAATTTCACTCTATTTTAACCGTTCTGTGATCTTTCACTATTTTTTCGCGGAAGTTAGAGGAGTTTCGATACTTTCGAGTGAATATGTAATTTTGCCGGTGCATTATTCGATTTGGAAGATTAATACAGTGTTATAATACAGACGGAATAAGCTCTTCATGAAGAATGAAAATGTCCTCAACTCGAAAGGAAACCTACTGAATAAAAATGAACTCCTATAATAGTGAATTACTAACTCAATTGTTAAATAAATATGCTTTTTCTTTCATTCTATTCATGTTTTATAATTAAGTGAGTGCCGTTCAACAGTTTGAATCTAAACTACTCGACGAGTAATAAGCTAGCTGTTTAAATGTGAAAAAAATAAAAAAAAGTGTTCAAAAACATCGTTGACTAACGTTTCGGTTTAGTCTCTTTTTTCTTAATTGTGACGTATTGCTGGATAAAATGGATACAAAAGTGAAAAATAGCTGAAAGTGGTGCGTAAGCCTTTCATACCTACACTTTTCGGCTCTACTCAGTGTTTCAACATTTTTTTTTCGTCTCACCTTTTGGCTTAAATACATGATTATTTGCGTCAGTTTTCGATTCATTACAAGGATAACTGCCAATGGATCTATATTTAAGTTCATTATATTATCGTCTTACTTCAGCGGAACTCCCAGGTTTTAATTTTATAAACCAATGATGCAAATTAGAGCTTCATAATTTTGTCACATTCAGCGCTTATTTCTTGATCTGGTAAAACGAAGTGACAATATGACACATCTGCTTGAAAATCTAAGAAACTCAACATTTCAGTTCATCCCACCCTGAAAACTAAGCCCTTACAGCCATATCACGATATTTAACGCTTCTAGTACCATTAGAAGTCTTTCTATCTAAGTAATCCTTAAGCATGGAGCGAGGGGGTGAGGATGGGGAGGGTGAGTGTAGTCGAGGGGGTGGGGGGATACAAATGTGGCTCAGTGAATCCCATATGGTTTGATATTCACTATACTCTGTTCACGATAAGAAGGCGGGTGAGAATTCAGGTGGTAATGCACTATTTAGCAACAGTGCGGCTATGCCGGCTACTCCAACCCTTCGCAGAGGCCGTTGTTCCCCCGAACTCTCTCTTGGCACGGAGGATCTCCAAGAACCGACAGACTCTAAAACTTACACAGTCCAATAAAAATTGCAAACTGTCAATAATACGAAAAAATGGACGAAATTTTTGCTCTAAAGAGCCAAAACTCGGCGAAAATAGTCGAGTTTCAATATTAATGACTCTCAGAAATTCGTATTTTTCAGTCCGAATTAAATTCAGGATATTTCGTCTAATATCGAATTTATGAGAGTCATCAATAATCAAACTCGACTATTTTTGCCGAGTTTTGGTCCTTTAATGCGAAAATTTCGTCCGTTTTTTTGTAATTTTGACCGTTCGCAATGTTCACTATATAGACGTGTGCAAATTTTTGAGTCAGTCGGTTCTTGGAAATCCTCCGTGCCAAGAGAGAAGTCGGAAGAACAACGGCCACTGCGAAGGGTTGGAGTAGCCGGTATAGCCGCACTGTTGCTAAACAGTGCATTACTTGCTGAATTCTCACCCGCCTTCTTATCGTGAACAGAGTATAATGAGTTGTTTTAACTGGGAATTTTTGGTCTAATCAACAGTTTTAAGTTAGTTGGGCAAACTTGAACTTTTTGGTGATTCAACCAGGAGAAAAATGGGATTATGACCAAAAAATTTACGTTGTTTCAACTTGAAATTTTTGGTTTAATTGCCAATTCCAGTTAGGTGAAATGACAATTTACTTGGTAAATTCAACTAAAGAAGAATTAGTAATCATGACCAATCAACTTGTTGAAATAATTTTTTTTTTTTTTGTTCATGAGACCAACATGTTTTATTCTTTCACCTAAAAACTTGGTTGTTTTAATAAAAAAATAAAGTCAGCTTAAACAAAAAACTTGGCTCTTTTGAACAAAGAATTTGTTGTTGTGACCAAGACATCTAGTGATTTTAACCAAAAAATGCTTGGTTAAAACAACACCTAACTTTGGGGTCCATTTTTTTAACCAAGCAAATTTGTTGATTCAACCTCGTAAGAGGTTTATTCGACCAAACATTTTTTTCAGTGTAAGTAAATTTTAAATCACTACAAGATGCTCACCATACCCACACTGGGAGCTTGCAAATTTCCGAAAAAAGTTTCCGCAGCTCTGAGTTCCATCGATGATTTAGCTTTGGAACTGAGTTCCGCAAATGATAATCTATAAATCAAAACCACCATTTACTGCAAATCAGGTTTCAAAATAGGACACTAGCTGGATGTTACACCAGCAAACCAAGAGCTATGTACTTGCCTACATGTTTCCTCTCAAACTGGAATGTGTACACTACCGGTGTGGAGACGGAATACACTGTGATTGTACGCGGTTTTCTTCCGTAATCATTGAAGTGTAACAAGAAATTGAAATAAATCAAAGTACCTACACAACACAGGGACATGAGAGATAATTCAATCAGGCTAGAAATTCTGGCGCAGAAATAATGGGACTCGTAGGCTACGTGGGACTGCACCGAATTATCTTACATTTCAGATAAACCTATAAGATTCAGGTGGGACTCGGATGAACTGATGAAATAGTATCGCACTCTCACACACCATCAAATTGGCACAAGAAAATGACAAAAGCAAGAGAACAAGTTTACAATGCAAATCAACTGGAAACAACTACTATTAACTTTTGCCCCCTCTAGGGTGATAAATTGGGTTAGGTCATGAGCTTCGAACTCGAATTTCACGGCTTGAAACTGAAAGTACCGTCATCACAGAAATAACACTATTGAAGAATTTCTTGCTACTGTTATAGCCATTTAAGTTACTTTGGCCCGTTTGACAGTCATTAATTGTTAAAACTCGAACGAAAACCGTGGGTCAAATGTCAGAATAAAGATACTTAGCCGTTGTTGATGTTATGCAGTGTTACGTGATTTGATTTGTCCCTGGTGTCAAGCGGTGATGGTGTGGACTTGTTTCAGGCTTCGGTCTGTGGCAACACTGAAGGGTGGTCTGATTGGCCCATGCTTATTTTCGAGTTTATTTCCTTACAAGTGAATGAAATAAGTCAAACTCTTCGGAAGTATCATCTCCCAGTCATTCTGAATCTATCAATATATGGTTATCTAGGGTTTTGTGCAGGCGTTTACTCTGTGGAGTGACTTATTGAATAATTGGTTTTGGCGGTCGATTCAAAATTGAACCGTAAAAAAGACGGTTTTCTAAAGATTTATTTTTGCTTGAACCATGAATCAAAATCAATTCATACCATCTGATAGATCTTTTTGGCCCGTTCTGGCCATGTAGGGGGTTATGGGGTTTTGAGCGACGGTATAAGCGGTATTTAACCGAACATGCGAGAAATCCTGCTCAGAGCCTTTTTCGCGATGTTCGTAAAAAATATAAGTGGTCCCGCTAGCCAACTGCTTCTGGGGTTTTAAACTTGACCGGGGTGGCTATCGCCACTTATAATATTTGTAGAAGTCTTGGAAAAGCAAGCTAACTTAGTTTTGCTCTAAGTAACATCCAGTTCATTTATTTTAAATCTCGTCGATATATTGTTTGCCTTGTATAGATATCATCCACGGTCTTCAGATACTTGAATTGTTTATGTCTAAAAAGTGTTTTTTTGTATATATGTGACCCGATCTGTGAAAAGGGACCTTATCTTCCGGATTCTGAAAACTGAGCTATTAAGACCACTGCATAGAGGACATTCAGACTAGCATTTTGACATAAAGTTGACCCCAAAAGCTCAAAAATTGACCGAGTTATGGCAGCTGACAGAAAAGGGACCTTAACTTCCCCGTGTTAAATTGCATAAGGAAGTTAAGTAAGGCCCCTTTTCTGAATTTTGACATGCTCTCAAACAAGTACCTGTAGCGCGTTCTGTGGTCACTAAAATGAACTAATTCTCATTGCTAGTTACTTTTAGTCCGTCAAAACAGCGTTTTCGAATATTTGACTTTTTTCACTTAAAATCGCTCTCCTGAAAAATTTTGTTCCGGAAGATAAGGTCCCTTTTCACAGATCGGGTCACATATATATATATATATATATATAATATATATTATATATATATATATATATATATATATATATATATATAATATATATATATATATAATATATATATATATATATATAGTCATTAAAGAGGGCGTACACGCAAAAATCTTAGCAGAGTTAAGCACGGGAGTCGGCAGAGGACAGTGAGACATGAACGATATGCTGACATCTATTTCTTGAAACTCGACTTCGTTGCGAAGATGCAGCCGCCAAAAGATCCGGCGCTGACGTCATGTGCTCCAACCGCACGTTGCGGTACCATTGCGCTTAGTGGGTAACGCAGCGCCCGCGCGCCGCCGTTCCCCCTCACTTTGTGAGGTAATCTGCACTTCCACGTAAAAATCCTAGATTATAAAAATTGAAGAACAGAAAATTTTCTTTCCATTATTGTTTTTATTTTCTCTTTAAGATTATTTTTTGGTGAGATATGAACGAAAACGGCAAAGACGCGGACTCCATCCGAATTTCTGACTGACCATCTTGAAATTCTCAATTTACCGAAAATTATGGTTTCTCGGCCAGAAGAAACCTTATTTGCTATTTTCATGTAGTGAGTCGATAGGACATTTTGCGTTCTTAAACTTTACATCTTATGATTTTTCACCAAAAATTTACCGTTGTCAAAAAAATAAAGACACAAAAGACACAAACAGACAAAATATGAAGACACTACTCACGAATACTCGTTGGAATTAAAAAAGCGGCAATTTTTTGTTTTCATTCGCATTTTCCAGGGCAACGGCTTACCGCAGGCAAAAAACTCAGGTACTTAATTTGAAGATCGTAAGATTTTCTATATAATAGTCCATCAACATTTTTCATAGGATCATAGGTAAACTTTGAGTGGCTAGAAAGACGGCACTTTGTAAACGTGGAAAGTCAGAAATTCGAACGGAATCTGAAGTTTTTGTTCATATCTCACCAAAAAATAATCGTACAGAAAAAAAAGCACCAGGATTGGAAAGGAAATTCTCTGTTCTTCAATTTTGACTCAAAGCAATTTTTAGGTGAGAGTGCCGATATAACCTCTAAAATTGAGGGGGAACGGCCCAAGGTTATAGATTAAAGAGGTATGCTCATCTGACTTCGCGCCACGAAATCAGTAGCGCGCAGTTCAAAATCCAGATCCAAGATGGCCGGAAAAAAGCAGAAACATTGTATACTCTTTCCAGAAAACATCGGGCTCCCTCTCCAGAAAAGCGAGAAATAGCCAGATGTTTTCTGGAAAGAGTATACAATGTTTTCGGCTTTTTTCGGCCATCTTGGATCTGGATTTTGAACTGCGCGCTACTGGTTTCGTGGCACGAAGTCAGATGAGCATACCTCTTTAATCTATAACCTTGGGAACGGCCGGCCGCGGCGCGGGCGCTGCGTTACCCATTAAAAGCGCAATGGTACAGCATCGTGCGGTTGGAGCACATGACAGGACGTCATGCGACTCAGCGCCGAATCTTTAGGCGGCCGTATCTTCGCAACGAAGTTAAATTTCGAGAGACCGATATCACTAAATCGTTCATGTCAATCATGTCTCACTTTCCTCTACGATTAAGCCAATTGTTTTTAAGGTGTATTGTACGTCCCCTTTAAGTTTGCGATGTAAGTACATTTTATTCCTATTAAATTCGGCAACTGTTTAAATATTTATTCTATTCCATGAAAAAAGTTATACTATGCTGATTCACGTAGAAAAATATAATGGGTTATTTACTTCAAAAGGCGCAAGCTATATAATGGAAATTAGTTCCTAGAAGGGTCCTTGCCGAGAACTTCTAGAACGTGTCCCTAGTAGAAATAAACCTCAAGGCCCTCAAGAGAAAAGCCCTCATTGAGGGTAATTGAAAGAGGGCTTTGAGGGTGCCCTCAACGAATCTTGAGGGCGCCCTCAAAAAATCTTGATGGTTTTTCCCGGATACGTTCGGGGATGATATGGGGCGTTAATGGGGAGGGGGTGGTGGGGAGGGGATAATATTGGGGATTTATGTAGTCGACAAAAAGTAGGCTCGTATGTATTGACTCAAACTTCAATGGTCACATATTTATCATACGTTGTACCGACCTGACCGGGATTCGAACCCGTAACCTTCCGATCCCTAGTCCTACACCCTAACCGATACACTGTTCTGACAATTGGTGATATGAGACGAAATTCGGGTATATAAGGTTGCGCGGACGTCTGCAAAGAAAATACGCTTTGTTTTTGTCCGATTGGCGTGAAACTTGGTGTCCTCGTGTATTTTTGGTCGAGGAATCCGAATCTGCTATCGGATTTCTAAAATTAAATAAACAAAATACGAAAACTTTAATTTTTCTTTGTATCATGGTGCTAGCACCATCGGTCATGGTGCCAGTGCATCATAGCACCATGAGCACCATGGAAAACATAGTGCCAGCTTCATCGGTCATGAAGCCGATCACAACATCGGTCATGGTGCTGTGTTGCTAAAAGTTTACCAGGGAAACTGGATAAACGAAACAGTGTTTGATGGTGGAGTCACACTGATTTTAATTTTGAACTGGAACCCTGGAAAATACGTAATGCATTCTTGAGCTTATTTAGCGCCTGGAGATTATGTAACGGTTTCCTTTACACTTCTCCAGCCCCTGGAAGTTATGTAATGGATTCTTGAGCTTTTGTGGCACTTGGATGTTAGGTAATTAATTCTATCACATTTCTCCAGCCCCTGGAAGTTATGCGTAATGGATTATTGAGCATTTGTGGCGCCTGGAAGTTAGGTAATTGCTTCTATTACACTTCTCTCGCCCCTGGAAGTTATGTAATGGATTCTTGAGCTCATTTAGCGCCTGGAGGTTATGTAATGGTCTCCTTCACACTTATCCAGCCCCTGGAAGTTATGTAATGGTGTCTTGAGCTTTTGTGGCGCCTGGATGTTATTTAATTGATTCTATTACACTTCTCCAGCCCCTGGAAGTTATGTAATGGATTATTGAGCTTTTGTGGCGCCGGGAGGTTAGGTAATTGATTTTATTACACTGTTCCAGCCCCTGGAAGTTATGTAATAGATTCTTGAACTTTAGTGGCGCCTGGAGATTATGTAATTGATTCTGTTACACTTCACAGGAGGCAAAAAAATTAAAATTCAAAAATCATTCACTTGTTTCGTGGAAAAAACCACACTCACCCTGGATTGGGATCCAAGAATCGTAGGATCGCACATTTTATGCTTCCTTGTCATCATATCACTTGATAATGATGTCCACAGGTTTCTGAGGACATTATATCAGCTGTCATCCTCAACAATTGTTGATGGTCCTCAAGCTTGGGAGAACGTTCAAACGTTGCATCATCATTTTGGGCATCATCAAACAGTTGTTATTGGTTTTCAAGACCTTGAGGGCGTAATCGTGATTTTTGAGGTCACCCTCAAAAGATTTTGATGGCGCCCTCAACAATGTTTGAGGGCCCTCAAGAATCTTGGTGGTGTCTTCATTGCCCTCAAAAGATTTTGAGGGCACCCTCAACAATATTTTGGGCCCTCAAGAATCTTGAGGGTGTCCTCATGATTTTTGAGGGCACCCTCAAAGGATTTTGATGGCGCCCTCAAGAATGTTTGAGGGCCCTCAAGAATCTTGAGGGTAACCTCATGATTTTTGAGGGTACCCTCAAAAACCGTTGAGGGTTCTTGAGAATCCTTGAGGTTTATTTCTACTAGGGGTCTTATTGTTAGATGTTCTCACGGAGATAGCAACATTTTATTCGAAATTCCGAAGAAGTGCTCCATTTTCGAAATTTCGAGAAAATGCTAAATTGATCTAATAATTACATCATTCTTAACTTTTTCCATCTTCCTCAATTGGAAACCACATTTTGCACCACATTTTGCACACAAAAACCACATTTTGCAGTTTACTCGAAAGTCCGAAGAGGCACTCTATTTTCAAAATTCTGGGAAAATGCTCAGTTTATAAAATTAAATCATTCTTAACGTTTCATTTTTTTTTTGCCTCCTGGGGGAAACAAAATAAATTTTGCAGTAGGGCTTTCTGATAGAATTGCGAATATTTTGTGACAGTCATCAAAGGATTCATTCGAAAAATAAGTATTAAAGTCAGATTGAGTGGGGGTAACTCTCAAACATCTCATGAGTCGTGGTTCAAGGTACAGTTTACCTCACTGTCCAGAGGTTTTGAGGGGTATGAAAGACAGCAAGCTGAAACGAAGAGGGACTGATGGTTCACCTCCGAGTTTTTTAATTTTTGCTAATTTCGTTTGAATTAATTTTTAGCATCTTTTATAATTATGGGGTTTAGAACTCATTTTCAAGTCCCCCTTTATGACAAATCTGCGTAAAGTGCAAATTTTCTCCACACTTTATCCCCACTTAACTATGCCTTTTTTTGGGGGTCCATTTTCTCATATTTTCTTTTTTTTTTTTGCTGCTTGGGAGTGTAGAGTTGCTCTTACCGCTCCCCTCATGAGTGCGTCACTGCCTGCTAGAGAAGGAGGAAAGTTCGAGGCAAAAGCTTCCTTGGTTTTTGGAAGTTAATGAAAACTTCAGGGTATTTCCTCGCTCAAGGTTTTCAAACGGAAATGTTTCCAGGAAACATTTTCGACGCTCACATCCCTCCTACGTATGGTTGCCATATTGCGCCGAATTTTTGCAAATTGTCCATTAATACTGATGTAAATATTTGATATTTTACTGCACCGTCTGACAATTATGCTGCGTGAAAACCTTTATTCCAACATTCAATTTTCTTTTTCATTTTTAATATTATAGTACTTCAATCACAGATCAGACTCATCATTTCTGGCTCTTCATCACATTGATATCATTGATTCCGCATTTTCTTTATTTTCCTCTCTTTTTCTCTTTCTTTCTCCTACTTTCTCGTACTCTCTCTCTCTCTCCTCTCTCTCCCTCCTCTCCACCTCTCGCTCTTTCTCCCGCACTCTCGTATCTTTCTCCCCTAGTCACTCCTCACTCTCCCCCTCTCTCTTGCTATTCTACTCTTTCTTTCTCTCTCCTCCTCTCTCCCCTCTCACTCTCTCTTATTCTATATATCTCTTCCTCTCATTCTCTCTATTTTTGTGAAATGTGCTGAACAAGGAAATTCAAGACACTTACATTGCAGACCTACTATTTCAATACCGGAGTAAGAGGTTATTTTTTTATTCCAGGGACTAAATCGTTCATGTCAATCATGTCTCACTTTCCTCTACGATTAAGCCAATGTTGTTTTTAAGGTGTATTGTACGTCCCCTTTAAGTTTGCGATGTAAGTACATTTTATTCCTATTAAATTCGGCAACTGTTTAAATATTTATTCTATTCCATGAAAAAAGTTATACTATGCTGATTCACGTAGAAAAATATAATGGGTTATTTACTTCAAAAGGCGCAAGCTATATAATGGAAATTAGTTCCTAGAAGGGTCCTTGCCGAGAACTTCTAGAACGTGTCCCTAGTAGAAATAAACCTCAAGGCCCTCAAGAGAAAAGCCCTCATTGAGGGTAATTGGAACAGAGGGCTTTGAGGGTGCCCTCAACGAATCTTGAGGGCGCCCTCAAAAAATCTTGATGGTTTTTCCCGGATACGTTCGGGGATGATATGGGGCGTTAATGGGGAGGGGGTGGTGGGGAGGGGATAATATTGGGGATTTATGTAGTCGACAAAAAGTAGGCTCGTATGTATTGACTCAAACTTCAATGGTCACATATTTATCATACGTTGTACCGACCTGACCGGGATTCGAACCCGTAACCTTCCGATCCCTAGTCCTACACCCTAACCGATACACTGTTCTGACAATTGGTGATATGAGACGAAATTCGGGTATATAAGGTTGCGCGGACGTCTGCAAAGAAAATACGCTTTGTTTTTGTCCGATTGGCGTGAAACTTGGTGTCCTCGTGTATTTTTGGTCGAGGAATCCGAATCTGCTATCGGATTTCTAAAATTAAATAAACAAAATACGAAAACTTTAATTTTTCTTTGTATCATGGTGCTAGCACCATCGGTCATGGTGCCAGTGCATCATAGCACCATGAGCACCATGGAAAACATAGTGCCAGCTTCATCGGTCATGAAGCCGATCACAACATCGGTCATGGTGCTGTGTTGCTAAAATGTTTACCAGGGAAACTGGATAAACGAAACAGTGTTTGATGGTGGAGTCACACTGATTTTAATTTTGAACTGGAACCCTGGAAAATACGTAATGCATTCTTGAGCTTATTTAGCGCCTGGAGATTATGTAACGGTTTCCTTTACACTTCTCCAGCCCCTGGAAGTTATGTAATGGATTCTTGAGCTTTTGTGGCACTTGGATGTTAGGTAATTAATTCTATCACATTTCTCCAGCCCCTGGAAGTTATGCGTAATGGATTATTGAGCATTTGTGGCGCCTGGAAGTTAGGTAATTGCTTCTATTACACTTCTCTCGCCCCTGGAAGTTATGTAATGGATTCTTGAGCTCATTTAGCGCCTGGAGGTTATGTAATGGTCTCCTTCACACTTATCCAGCCCCTGGAAGTTATGTAATGGTGTCTTGAGCTTTTGTGGCGCCTGGATGTTATTTAATTGATTCTATTACACTTCTCCAGCCCCTGGAAGTTATGTAATGGATTATTGAGCTTTTGTGGCGCCGGGAGGTTAGGTAATTGATTTTATTACACTGTTCCAGCCCCTGGAAGTTATGTAATAGATTCTTGAACTTTAGTGGCGCCTGGAGATTATGTAATTGATTCTGTTACACTTCACAGGAGGCAAAAAAATTAAAATTCAAAAATCATTCACTTGTTTCGTGGAAAAAATACCACACTCACCCTGGATTGGGATCCAAGAATCGTAGGATCGCACATTTTATGCTTCCTTGTCATCATATCACTTGATAATGATGTCCACAGGTTTCTGAGGACATTATATCAGCTGTCATCCTCAACAATTGTTGATGGTCCTCAAGCTTGGGAGAACGTTCAAACGTTGCATCATCATTTTGAGGGCATCATCAAACAGTTGTTATTGGTTTTCAAGACCTTGAGGGCGTAATCGTGATTTTTGAGGTCACCCTCAAAAGATTTTGATGGCGCCCTCAACAATGTTTGAGGGCCCTCAAGAATCTTGGTGGTGTCTTCATTGCCCTCAAAAGATTTTGAGGGCACCCTCAACAATATTTTGGGCCCTCAAGAATCTTGAGGGTGTCCTCATGATTTTTGAGGGCACCCTCAAAGGATTTTGATGGCGCCCTCAAGAATGTTTGAGGGCCCTCAAGAATCTTGAGGGTAACCTCATGATTTTTGAGGGTACCCTCAAAAACCGTTGAGGGTTCTTGAGAATCCTTGAGGTTTATTTCTACTAGGGGTCTTATTGTTAGATGTTCTCACGGAGATAGCAACATTTTATTCGAAATTCCGAAGAAGTGCTCCATTTTCGAAATTTCGAGAAAATGCTAAATTGATCTAATAATTACATCATTCTTAACTTTTTCCATCTTCCTCAATTGGAAACCACATTTTGCACCACATTTTGCACACAAAAAACCACATTTTGCAGTTTACTCGAAAGTCCGAAGAGGCACTCTATTTTCAAAATTCTGGGAAAATGCTCAGTTTATAAAATTAAATCATTCTTAACGTTTCATTTTTTTTTTGCCTCCTGGGGGAAACAAAATAAATTTTGCAGTAGGGCTTTCTGATAGAATTGCGAATATTTTGTGACAGTCATCAAAGGATTCATTCGAAAAATAAGTATTAAAGTCAGATTGAGTGGGGGTAACTCTCAAACATCTCATGAGTCGTGGTTCAAGGTACAGTTTACCTCACTGTCCAGAGGTTTTGAGGGGTATGAAAGACAGCAAGCTGAAACGAAGAGGGACTGATGGTTCACCTCCGAGTTTTTTAATTTTTGCTAATTTCGTTTGAATTAATTTTTAGCATCTTTTATAATTATGGGGTTTAGAACTCATTTTCAAGTCCCCCTTTATGACAAATCTGCGTAAAGTGCAAATTTTCTCCACACTTTATCCCCACTTAACTATGCCTTTTTTTGGGGGTCCATTTTCTCATATTTTCTTTTTTTTTTTTGCTGCTTGGGAGTGTAGAGTTGCTCTTACCGCTCCCCTCATGAGTGCGTCACTGCCTGCTAGAGAAGGAGGAAAAGTTCGAGGCAAAAGCTTCCTTGGTTTTTGGAAGTTAATGAAAACTTCAGGGTATTTCCTCGCTCAAGGTTTTCAAACGGAAATGTTTCCAGGAAACATTTTCGACGCTCACATCCCTCCTACGTATGGTTGCCATATTGCGCCGAATTTTTGCAAATTGTCCATTAATACTGATGTAAATATTTGATATTTTACTGCACCGTCTGACAATTATGCTGCGTGAAAACCTTTATTCCAACATTCAATTTTCTTTTTTCATTTTAATATTATAGTACTTCAATCACAGATCAGACTCATCATTTCTGGCTCTTCATCACATTGATATCATTGATTCCGCATTTTCTTTATTTTCCTCTCTTTTTCTCTTTCTTTCTCCTACTTTCTCGTACTCTCTCTCTCTCTCCCTCCTCTCCACCTCTCGCTCTTTCTCCCGCACTCTCGTATCTTTCTCCCCTAGTCACTCCTCACTCTCCCCCTCTCTCTTGCTATTCTACTCTTTCTTTCTCTCTCCTCCTCTCTCCCCTCTCACTCTCTCTTATTCTATATATCTCTTCCTCTCATTCTCTCTATTTTTGTGAAATGTGCTGAACAAGGAAATTCAAGACACTTACATTGCAGACCTACTATTTCAATACCGGAGTAAGAGGTTATTTTTTTATTCCAGGGAAGGATGAAAAAAGTTCTGGAGTTCTAAAGTAATTATTGAAGAGTGGAAAAGTTTTGAGAGTCATGCTTTAGAATCATTTTTCCGTGGTAGCATCCGAGTTGGCCTAAAATTTCCGTGTTGGCCAAAGTCAAAACAATAGGAGAAATAAACATATGTTTAAATATTGTACTTTGGCAACGTCGCTTATCTCTATGACAGGATAGATTATTGGAGCGTAGGTGGTGAGATAGAAGGCAATGGGCTTAGGTAGACAGAAAGTTCTTAAACTCTGTTGCATAAAAGGAAAGAGCAATGTATGGGGAAACCTCCCCCACCCTTTTATCTGTCACAAGTACATTTCACATATCTGTTATTAATTCATACAAAATATTTTCATAAATAAACTGTCAGTGAGAACATTCAGTCATAGGATTAAATACAAATTGGAGGGGGGGGGGGTGTAGATACTGTAAATAGCCCGCCGCGTCAAAAATTGAAATTAAACCAAAACATTTATTTATATGTATTAAAAAATTACTTGCATTCGTAGTAAAAATTTTCAAGCATTGAAAAAAATTAAAAATTAGGGAAAAATTATATTAAAAAAAAAAAAAAAAAAAAAAAAAAAAAAAAAAAAAAAAAATGGGGCTGTAAATTTCCCGTCAAGTCAAAAACTTAGTATAACAACACCAAAACGCGTTATTACCAGCGGACACAATTCGATATCTGCCGCCTTTCGTTCACACACCTCTGATTGTCCTCGTCAGAAAAATTTCTCGTTGCCTTGCAAGTGCTCTCTTATATACGTATTTATTTATTTATTTATTTATTGTTTTGTCTCTTGGGCCAACTCGGAATCGTTGTTTTTCCAGACTTGGACCAACTCGGTATACGCGGCGAAAAAAATCGGCTTGGGCCAACTCGGTGTCACCCTCTTCCGAATATATATGTATACAAAAAAGCCACGCAACTTTTTTTCAAAAATAGAGTAAGAACCTAGACTAATTGGGACAACAAACATAAGTCTTTAAAAGACGCATCTTTTGGCGCAAAGTTCACGTCAATATCTCTTTTCGTTCAAAAGTTATGAGGCATTGAAGGTTTTGACCTTGATCCCCTGCCCTCCCGCTCTCAGTTGACCAAATTTAAAAAACTGACCATATTCTGAAAGCTGACGCTTAGCTCTATAATCTCTGAAAGTTTTAAATTTTCTGAGGGGGGCCACTCCTTATGGCAGCTAGATGGACCCCTTTGTACCTATGTATGTGTAACCGTTTTTGAATATTTGAGCCATGCACGTTCAAACTTGTTTCAGGACTAAGAACGTGCGTGTGCGTGCTCTGTTCATAAAAATGAGCGTGATTCAGAAATACTTGCACTAAAAACCTCATCAATTATTCGTTTCCATAAATATTAAATACAGCTCTACGTTCTTGAGTCCATTAAGTTCGGAGTCGAAAATGGCTTGTTAAGACCGCCCGACTTGGTACCTAGACATCGCTACTTTATCAAACACCGAGAAGTAAAAAATTATAAAATAACACTCGTAAAGTGTCGGGGCAAAACGTAAAATACTCGGCCATCTAACTGTTCAATTCTCTCCCCTTTTCAATCCTTTTCCAGGAAGCCGATTTAAATTCCTTCTCTTTTGCGCTGGGGTGCTTCTTGATTGAAAATGCCTTTTATAGTTTACACGAAGTTATTAATTTCAAAATTTAAAATCTATTGTTATTTCCATTAAGTTGAGCTTACATAATGTCACGGCATCTTTTATTTTCTCTTACTTTATTGTTCATTTTTTTGTTGACTCGCACATACAGTTGTACTATACAGCTTTTTTTGTACCAAAATTTTAAATAAATAAATAAATATCCACGTTTTGTACTTTAAAGCTTTTTTTGTACCAAAATTTTAAATAAACAAATAAATAAATAAATATCCACGTTTTTATCATACTCGACCACTTGAAATCGCATGCCACACCGTGTTTGGATCTAAACATCATCAGGCGCAACAGCCCCACATTGAAAAAATAAGTCTAAACTTCTATATAGTAATTTATATCACCAGAGGCACGATGATATGTAAGAGTCTGGTTCTTTCACTAGAAAATTCTGGTCCGCTCTTACACGGGAGCCTCTCTTTCCATTTTTTTCCAATACACGCGTGTTTAAGTGTGCAAAGAGGGAGATAGCATAAGTCCTGACTACAGCTTCGCTAACAGAGAGAGATGCATTCAAGAAAACGGGAAAGGAGTGCGAGTGGTGAAAGAAAGGAAGAGAAATTTTTCTTCGAACCGTTGTCAGTAATTGTGTACATGAACCCAAGCCTGAGGGTTGATCGATAACTTTTCCTGTAAAGCATTTGATGTATGGTTTTTAAGTATGTATGTACGTACCTCTGTTTGATTAGAAAACTTATATGAAAGGAAGTAGCCTCAAGGAATTTTTAGATTAATTCTCCATTCCGAGAAAAGGTCGAGATTAATTGAAGTTTCTTCTCGATTTCTTGAAGGTCATACTCTCATTTCCAATGTAAACCTGTGGCCATCTCGACAAGATGACCATGTTTTGGTTGCATTCTACAGCATTTTTTTTTTTAGTTTTAATCAAGTCCAATTTTTTTTTCAACCTAAGCACTAACCAGTGACGGCTCGTGCAGTTTGGCAACCATGCTTTTTGCCATTGAAACCTTTGCAAAAGTATCGATATCTTGGGGGTGCAATTGCACCTCCTGAAAATATATTTTTTTACATAGGTTTAAACGGAGATAATATACCTTGTTGCCATATTGCTCGAGCCATGGCTCTAACCAATCCGATAATTCTCCCGCTGGCCGATGTAGCGGGGACAAAGATACCTGGCCAGACGTTTTGGATATGCAATACGCAACGCATGCTTGATACCACCCGTCAAACACTGCCAATGCGTTGTTACGTGAGCAAGGCCGGACCTTTCGTTGTGTTCCACACTCAATGAGCTGGAGACCGGAATCAGTGGAATCAGTGTAAGTGTGGTGGGGGAGGGAGGAGGGCATTGGCGTGAGTGCCGGGCTATGATTGTAAATCAAATCAGTCAGTCAAACTGCTGCGGTAACATTTCTTTGCTTTCGAATTCGACAGTTTTGGTTTTCGGACGCTCAAAGCAATAGCCTTATGAGTTATGGCCTCATGTTTGCTTGTGCGCTAGTATTTTCTATTCAAGCCTCTAATTTATAATGCGCTGTAATTATAAATTTTATTCTCGGTCATATAGCATTGACATCTTCATGTGTATTTGGAAGTGCCATACTTTATTGGAGGATCTGATTATTCTTAATTTGTTACGACTCAACACCCCCCCTCCCAATCCGCATGAAGAGGACAAATGTTCTCAGATTGAAGAGGACAAATGTTCTCAGATTTTTAGAATGTATTACTAAATAGTGTGTTAATGTCTCCTCGTTTTGATAATTGACATTGACCTTCCGCTTGTTGTCCTCCAGTGGCGGTTCGTTCAATTTGGCAACTCTATTTTCGTGCCGTTTAAACCTATGCGAAAGTATCGATTTTTCAGGGATTCGGTAAATCTCCTGAAGACTGAACATTTGACAGATTTGAACAGAGAGAATCCGTTGTTGTCAAATTGCACGAGCCACCGCTGCTTTCCTCTCATAAAAAGAAGGTTTTAAAAAGGGAGAAAGAGGCTTATTCTTCCTTTCCTCTTGCTAGAAAACAGTTGTTGTCGAATAATTGAATGATTCTTACGGCTCCCTCAATAAACAACTCCAGTCATAGGAGACCTCTTGAGCCTTGAGAGTTTCACTATAATGCAGTTGTGGCGACCAAACGACAACACCGCGCAAAGCGCGGGAAACGCGCCACACACACACAACCAAATGGCAACGCCGCGCCGAGCGCGGGAAACGCGCCACGCGATTCAAATCGCCCGCGCAAGCACTCCCGCGCTTTCTCTCCACCTGCGCTCCTGATTGGTCTAGCCACTGCAGGTGGCACTAACACCTTCGGCCAATCAGAGCTCGACCCCTGGGCTTAAAAGGAAGAGCTTCAGCCATTAATTCACATTCTGGTTCAACACTCTCAAATGAACAGACGTCTCCTCAAGTCTCGGACCCAGGACCAAATCGATGCCCACTTAGCAGCCAAGTAGCCAAGCAGCCGACTTTTCCATTGAACGGAGACCCAAACTTCTCTGGACGTCTTCACACTATAAAACGGCCCTTTTCAGGGCCACCACTTTTGATTTTATTTTCTAGAGCGACATTCCTACATTGGTGACCTCTACTGGAACACAACATGGCAAACGAAGAACAACAAAAATTGGAAGACCTCACGAAGCAAAACGAAGATTTACTCTCTCGGGTGCAGCGCATGGAGGAGCAAAATCGCCAACTCCAAAACACGTTGCAAGCGCAAGTTCCCGCTCAGGGTTCAAATAACACCGCTCCACCACCAGCCAACGACGGAGTCAACATGATTGGCATCAAGGTCCCCCCGTTTTGGCCCGAAGAGCCTGAAATATGGTTCCATCAGCTGGAGGCTCAATTCTCTCTAAGCCGTATTACTACTGAAGCTACAAAATTCAATCATGTGGTTGCTCATCTTGAAGGTCGCTGGGCGAATGAAATTAAAGACCTCATTCGCCAACCTCCGGCTCAAAACCCGTATACAACCATTAAGACAGAGCTAATAAATATACTTTCAAAATCTGAAGCACAGAGAGTCCGTCAACTGATCGGCGAGGCTGAGTTAGGTGATAACACTCCATCTCAGTTCCTCCGTCGATTAAAATCACTCGCCGGCGCTACCGTTCTTCAGGAAAATATTCTGAGAACGCTCTGGCTCCAGCGCCTGCCAACAACGGTGCAGGCAATTTTGCAAGCACAAGCAGACACAGTTCCAGTGGATCAATTGGCCAAAATTGCCGATAGGATCGTAGAAACGATCCCGATCCAAGCACCGGCCGTGTATGCAACAACTGCCCCTCCTTTCCAAAATGACCTAACATTGTCTTTATCTAAAATAAACGAAACTCTTGAAAGTCTCGCTCAACGCATCGAAAAAATGGAGGTGCAAATGAAAAAATCACGAGACCAAAGATATCGCAACTCTCGATCTCGATCAAGGTCGCGATCTTTCTCAGAGCAAAAACGAGATAGTGATTTATGTTATTATCACGAGACTTTTGGCGAAAAAGCGTATAGGTGCCAAAAACCTTGCAATTTTCCAAATCAGTCAACAAACTCAAACGGCAGCCAGTAGTGGCGGCAACTGACTGTCTCCAATCATCTAACCGCCTCTTTGTTTCAGATAAAAGAAGCGGCCAAAAATTTCTGGTCGACACGGGATCAGACATATGCTGTTTTCCCAGGCGTCTTTTGCCAGGAAAACTAAAACAAACGAATTACGAATTAAATGCTGCAAATAACTCATCAATCAAAACATATGGATGTATTTCATTAAGCCTGAACCTCGGTTTAAGGCGTGATTTCAGGTGGCGTTTCGTGATTGCCGACGTATCAACTGCAATCATTGGCTCAGATTTTCTTGCAAAGTATCAACTGCTGCCAGATTGCCATAACAAGCGGCTGATGGACAATCTCACTGGGCTATCTGTCCCTTGCCACGCAGCTGCTCTCTTTCAACCCAGCGTCAAGGCCTTATCAGCGGAAGCGACAAACTGCCTGCTCCTTTCGGAGTTCCCGGCACTCATTCGACCTTCAGGCACTCCACGCGAGATTCATCACTCAACTCGCCACTACATACGCACCACTTCTGGCCCACCCGTCTCTTGCCGCCCCCGCCGCCTCCATCCTGACCGGCTGCTTATCGCAAGGACGGAATTCCAGATTATGCTTGAAGAAGGCACGGCTCGCCGATCGGAGAGTCCTTGGTCTTCTCCACTGCATCTCACACCGAAGAAAAACGAAGGGTGGCGCCCGTGCGGTGATTATCGCGCGCTCAACGCTCGCACTATTCCTGATAAATATCCCGTGCGTCATATCCATGACTTCTCTCAACATCTGCACGGATGTAAGGTTTTTTCGGTCATTGACCTAGTTAAAGCCTACACTCAAATTCCAGTCTACTCTGAAGATATACCGAAGACGGCAATAACTACGCCTTTCGGTCTATTTGAATTTCCATTTATGACCTTTGGACTGAGAAATGCAGGTCAGACATTTCAACGTTTTATTGACGAGGTTTTGTCTGGCCTCGACTTCTGTTTCCCTTATATCGATGACATTTTAATTGCAAGCGCCAACAAGGCCGAACATGAAAAACACCTTCGAATTTTATTCGAGCGCTTATCCTCATATGGTATTTTAATTAACGTTAAAAAAAGTGTGTTTTTTGCATCATCTGTAATTTTTCTAGGATATGAAGTGTCCGAAAAAGGCGTGCGACCCCCCACTGAAAGAATTACCGCTTTGATGGAAATAAAAGAGCCACCAGACGCACGCAGCCTAAGAAGATTCCTTGGCATGGTTAATTTTTACCGCCGTTTTCTGCCCCACGCCGCTGAACATCAAGCTGCCCTCAATTCCGCTGTTGCCGGATTGAAGGGCAGCCAACCGATAATATGGACTCAGGAATTAAAAGATGCTTTTCAAGCTAGCAAGGACAACCTTGCTGAGGCAACACTCCTTGCCCACCCTGACTCCAATGCTCCTCTCGCTCTTTTTACAGATGCATCTGGCACCTCCGTAGGAGCATGTCTACAGCAATATGTGGACGAAAATTGGCAACCGCTTGGATTTTTCTCCCAAAAATTAACACCGAAACAAAGAGAATGGCCGCCATATTACCGCGAACTTTTCGCAGTGTATGCGGCCATTCAACATTTCAGGCATGTACTTGAAGCACAAACTTTCACCATCTATGTTGATCATAAGCCACTGACATATGCATTCCAACAACGGAGAGAAAAATTGCCTCCCGTGCAACTCAATCACCTGTCATTTATTGCTCAATTTTCTACTGACATTAAATACATTGCAGGCTCATCAAATGTTGTTGCAGATGCTCTCTCACGCGTTGAAGCCATCAGTAATCAAGCACCAATTGATTTTAACACCTTGGCTCAATCGCAAAAAGACGACAATGAACTGCTCGAACTCTTGAAATCAGAACATTCACTCAAACTGCAGCTCATCACAGTCCCTGGCTCTGACGTCAAAATATACTGCGACACCTCTACCACGAAACCTCGGCCATACATACCTGCCCCGCATCGACGCCAAATTTTCAACACGTTGCACGATCTCAGTCATCCCGGCATCAAAGCATCAGCACGGCTCGTTACATCACGATACGTCTGGCCTCATGTGAACCGCGACTGCCACGCTTGGGCTCGAGCGTGCCAGGATTGCGGACGCGCAAAAATTTCGCGTCATGTGCACGCACCTTTAAGCACATTTTCACCCCCTTCTGCTCGATTCCAACATGTACATATTGATTTAATTGGTCCTCTTCCCTGTGTAAATAATTATAAATATTGTCTTACAGCTATAGACAGATTTACTCGATGGCCTGAAGTGCAGCCGATCCAAGGCATCACCGCTGAGGAAGTCGCAGAAGCTCTCATCACATGCTGGATTTCTCGATTTGGCACCCCTGTTCGAATCACAACCGATCAGGGCCGTCAATTTGAATCTCAACTATTCAAAGCACTAAGCAGCACCCTCGGCTCAGAGCGCCTTCGAACCACAAGCTACCACCCGGCATCCAACGGAATGATCGAGCGATTTCACAGACATGTCAAATCTGCTATCATGTGCCATCAAAATATGACATGGGTCGAAGCTCTGCCTATGGTTCTTCTAGGAATCCGTTCCTCGATCAAAGAAGACCTCAACGCATCACCAGCAGAACTTGTGTACGGAGAACCTCTCCGCATCCCAGGCGAACTTCTCCTCTCACCCCCCTCAAAACCAGAAGCTCAATCGGAATTTATCAACAGGCTCCGTCAACAAATGACGCAACTACGCCCCGCTCCTGCCTCAAGACACGCAAAATCAAATGTCTTTGTTTTCAGAGATCTGGCAACATGCACGCATGTCTTCCTGAGAGACGACACCGTGCGTGGCGCACTGCAACCACCGTATTCTGGTCCTCATCGAGTCACAAATCGGGACGAAAAAACTCTAACTTTGATGATGAAAGGAAAAGAAGTCCGAGTTAGCATCGACAGAGTCAAACCAGCTTATATTTTATCTGACGAAAAAATTCAGCTGCCGACTCAAACAGCAAATAAAAATTCAAATAAAAATTTGAAACAAAAATCTGATCTAAATTCAGAACAAAGTTCCGATCAAAATTTGCACTCAAATTCAAATGAAAATTTAGATCAAAAATCAAATCAAAATTCAGATCAAAATTTAAATCAAAATTTAGATCAAAATTTAAATAAAACAAATAATCAAAATGCAAATAATAATCTAAAACCTGAATCCGGCTACAGAACCCGCTCCGGGCGACTAGTCAGATTCGCGCAACATTTTCCCGCCTAAAATTTCTATTTCGCTGCCTCCTGATTGGCCCACTTAAAACAATTACTCCTTTACTCTCTGATTGGCTAATATGTTTTAATTTTTTCCATATAAATACAGGCACCCAATTATTTCAATTCAGTCTCTCTCAAGATTTCAAGTCAACAAGTCCTGTCTCTCAAACTTTTTCAACTCATCATGGTCAAATCCTGCAGCAAATTCTCATCATTCAAGAACGGGAAACTCAATGATTCTCTCTCCTGGTCCATTCCCGTGACCGAACACTATGTGCAGAAGCCCAACCAAGGAATTCCACACACGGGTCAACACCAAATCATGACGACCCAAGACCGGAAGAAAGAACCACTCAAACAGCCATCCGGCTTCAATAACTCAAAACGGCGCACCCCATCATCGGCTCGCATCCAACCAATCCACACTCCATCGGGAAGAGGCAAAAAGAAGACAAGCTTCTTTGAAATATCAACTAAATTCATGCATCTAACTCCATTTTACTTTGGCATTCAAGCACCTCCAATGCTCCATAACCTCATATATAAAAATTCCATGTCTCATTCCCTATGCCCATCCTGCCGTAACTGTTCCTCTTCCTGCCCAAAAACTCTGATCCGTTGTCACCACAATTCCTGCCCTTGTCGTAAAATGCACACCCAACTACGTGTGCACTTACGACCTTTATCCGAAGAACTGGCAACGCACATCAGACTAAACGTTATCACCCGCTCAAAATTCCTGGAAGCGCAAAAATGTCACAAGTTTCTCAAGGACGAAACATACGAGTCGGCAATAACATCGTTCAGCCGCTACTATTGCCAGAAACGGTATAACCAACCTTAAAATTAATATTTGTTTCAGGCTGGAGTTCCACTCTTCGCGAAGGGCTGGTGTGGCGACCAAACGACAACACCGCGCAAAGCGCGGGAAACGCGCCACACACACACAACCAAATGGCAACGCCGCGCCGAGCGCGGGAAACGCGCCACGCGATTCAAATCGCCCGCGCAAGCACTCCCGCGCTTTCTCTCCACCTGCGCTCCTGATTGGTCTAGCCACTGCAGGTGGCACTAACACCTTCGGCCAATCAGAGCTCGACCCCTGGGCTTAAAAGGAAGAGCTTCAGCCATTAATTCACATTCTGGTTCAACACTCTCAAATGAACAGACGTCTCCTCAAGTCTCGGACCCAGGACCAAATCGATGCCCACTTAGCAGCCAAGTAGCCAAGCAGCCGACTTTTCCATTGAACGGAGACCCAAACTTCTCTGGACGTCTTCACACTATAAAACGGCCCTTTTCAGGGCCACCACTTTTGATTTTATTTTCTAGAGCGACATTCCTACACAGTAATTCACGAAATTTATGAGCTAAGATTTTTTAGATTAAAAACGTTTTTCATGAAAAATGTTTTTAAGCTCTTCACTCTGAATCTCCCACGATTTCGTAACACTCAAGGCCGTCATTTACTGAACAACAAAATGTCACATTGAATCGTTCAACATTGCTACTAAAGAGAGCCGGGTCCAGTATTTCATCTCTACCGTTCTCTAAAGGACTTAGTTCCAAAAACATAAGGAGCAAAAGAGAAAAAGCAAACGAAGCAAAAGATAGAGAGGCTCGCAAAGACCAACAACTTGACACAATTGAAATTATAAATATCATGTAGATTGTAGAACGAAGCTCGCGAATTTGGGGCCACTACTCATGACTTTGAAGGGGCCAATATACGATGCTAGGCAAAGGCATGATGGGCAGAAATTCGTTCAGAGAGGATTTTTAGAGCATGAGTGTCATGCTCTATTGAAATCGTTTCATTCCCACTTTGACCTATCAAGTTATTTTTACAGCGATCACTGTTATACAAACACAAATGCAGCGTTGCGATTGACTTTGTCGCAGTTTTGTACTATCAATATGGAACTCCACACTTACAATGATTTACGGCCGACACTCATGCTCTCTTTGCTAACACTGTTCCAGTGTTGCAAGTTCCAACTTGTTTTTTTTTTAAACCCTCCCCCACCCAAGAAAGGTTGTTATTTTGGAAACTAATGTTTCTTCAGAAAGCCATAGTTTTTTAATTTTCCAAGAAAAAGTTATTGTATCGAGAGCTATGTCTCCCAATTACGCAACGTATAAATGAAAATGTAATGATAAAACTTTCAACACGCATGCAGAGTCTAGGTTTTTTATTTCTTAATTTATTTATCTTTCTACTAACTACCTCTAACCATTTATTTATTTATTTATTTATCTATCTCTTCACTTATTTATCCATTTATTTTCTTTAAATGGTCATTTTATCACATCCCTTTTAGCGTGATGTCCCGCCAAATGGAGACGATAAAAGAATTTACGAATTGAATTTACGGCCCGTAAATAAATAATAGGACAAACAATAGGACAAATGCAATCTTACTTAACCTCTCTCATTTCAGTTGTATGCCGTTTTTAAGGCTTTCAGAAGAAACTAATCCCCATTCAATATTTCCCATTCAATAAAACAAATAAAAATCAACTTTTAATTGGTTGCATAGTGAAAGAATCAACTCGTTTGTGTGTTGATGATGAATTGGCGGAGGAACAATCTATGAGCGACAGATTTTTTAATTGGAATGGATAGGGTTTGTTCTTCACGTGACTATCTTCCATCATAACAACTAATGAGGCTAAAGCAATTTTATGGCATTCAAATTCTCATAAGACTAGCTATCCAATGGGGCAGTCGCAAGTGCCTGAAATGTTGTGTCAGTGGCGTCATTTCGGGTTCGGCTTGGGGGGGGGCAAAAATGTGATGACCTTTTTTTTTTTTTTTTTTTTTTTTTTTTTTTTTTTTTTTTGCTCATCAATGTTATTTTAGACACTCTACAGTCCTGCATATCCTATATTTACGGCCCTAAATTCCAACGAAACTCGTTACTGACCACCAAATTTTAGCTCAAAACTTTTTTCTTCTCCTTAAAAAAAAAAAAAAAAAAAAAAAAAAGGTCATCACTTTTTCACTTTTGGCCGACCCTTGGGGGGGGGGGGCAATTGCCCCCCCTGCCCCCCCGCAAATGACGCTACTGTGTTGTGTGTTTTGTAATGAAAATGAAAATACTTGATGAGCTAAAAACAAAGATGCATTTAGTTTCTCTTTAAGTCCCATTGTTCCGGAGATGAGATTTTGGCCTTCAATACATTGTTTTAATTCCGCGAAGTGGCGTCACTACGCTCACGATTTTTTACAACTTTCCACGTGTGTTTCTCCAAAACCGAGACACTTGGGAAAAAACCAAAGGCACTGTTTTCAGCTCATCAATTACTTTAATTTTCTTCATTAAAACACACACAATTTTAAACCCTTGCAACTGCCTCATTCGGAGTATTATTTGGAGATTAATCCTAATGGGCTGAATCGTTCCTGCGACATACATTTTTTAAGAGAGGGGTCTGAGGTCAGTAGATCGGGAGTAACGAGGCCGGAACTTCGTCAGAAAACAGTAAGCATTAGGTTTATTTTTCTGCACCGTTCCATTAATGACTTCATTGCACTGTAATGGGACCAAATAGTCGAAAATTTCGGCTTCTTAAGAGGAAATTTTAAAGTCAAGCCCCCCTTATCTAGCTACAACCTAAAAACTGGGAACTCAGATTTCTACAAAGTTAAGGTTAACCTATTTTTTATGATATGGTAGATATAATAGTAACCCTTGTCGAAAAAATAAAAAGATAAAATGAAAGAAACTTCAGTTAAATGAAGAAAAGTAAAGGGCTGTAATTTCGTGAAAGTTTTCACGAGATCTGGGAAGAAATCGCTGAGTGACCCCAAAGTTAAGTGAAAAAATTCGATTAGTGCAAACTCGACGCAAGGTTCATGTAGCCGTGTACTCCTTCCTTTGCTTCTTTATTATTTTATTTCATTGCTAATGGTGTATTCTGGAGAAACACTTGTGTAAAATTCCGCAAAATCTTGCGTTTCGTGACGTCATTTCACAACAGAAAGTCACAGCAGAAGTCAAATTCAAACAATGTATTTTTCGTGGAGCTGATGACGCATCGTCATTGGTGTTCCAGATCGTCGAGTAACGACATTTCCACGAAGTTAATTTAGCTCAAAGCAAAGGAAATCGGAGATTCGTAAAGGCTGGATAAAGAGGGGAGGAGGGCGTGCTGGAAAGGCGGGCGGGGATAAAGGGCGTGGGCGGAGGCAACAATGATTTATTCGCTGAGTCCCGTTATATAATTATTAAAACAACCTAAACTTTGAATTTCGTCGCTCGATAGACAATAAAGCAAAGGAAACTTGACGAATTCGTTTCCGTGGAAAGTTTGGAATTTGATATTCCTGCGCCGCAAGTTGCTTGGAGCGCAAAGCGGGTTCCTCAAAGTCGTTGATGCCATGCCGGGTTTTGTGGCTTGAAAAACAAAGAAAATGCCTCAATGGAGCTCTTACACAAGGTTATGCTGTCGGTAAAGGACTATCAGTTCTGCTGTAAAATTTTGTAAAAATAACGATGAGACCATTAATAAAGTCTAACACTCACTATACTCGCAGAGAGCACCACGCTTAAAGTTTAGACAGTAGCGTAGCTAGCATGAGCAAGCGCCCCCCCCCCCCTGCCGATTCGAATGCTGCGCCCCTCTTTTTTCAGGAAAAATTGGCCGCTTCGGTGGAAACACCCCCCCCCCCCGGCCCCCTTTTAAACCCGTACAAGTTGGAGCCTTTGGCGGAAAAATTCCTGTCTTTAAAAATCATTGTAAATTAATGTAGAAAATTTACTTTCAAAAGCTCCGAACTTTGTGAACGTGAATTTTGGCAGAAGCACTTGGAGCCTTTACATTGCTTTCTTTCTACAATTCTTAGCTTCTATTTTTCTCAATCTGTTCTCTTTTCTTTCCTTTTCTCCTTTTCCTTTCCTTTTTTTCCCTTTTTCCTTCCCTTTTCTCCTTTTCGCTCTTCCTCTTTTGCTTCTCCAAAAATTTGCGCCCCCCGATGCGTTGCGCCCCCCCCCCCCCCCGCCCGGAGGGGTCAGCGGGGCCTATAGCTACGCCACTGAGTTTAGATTTACCACGTCCACGCGTGTGTTTATGCACTACTTCTACGTGTCACACCTTAAACAAAATAACACACACCCCGTATTGGAACAATAAGACGTTGCATCTTTTTGGTTTTCTAGCGGTTCATTTGAAGTTTGGTTCTTAGATCGATTTTGTCAAGAGGAACAAAGTAATACCAACCAACGAAACAGTCCAGAGTTGCGTAATTAGTGAGGAAATTGCATACCGAAGTCCCGATTATACGTTATTTCGTTTTGGGTAGCGCAACGTACGGGTATACATATAGTGTGCATAAATACGCGGGAGATCCATATGAACATTGGAATGAGTTTTCTCCGTGAAGAGTGAGTTTTAGACTTTATTAGTATTGTCTATCATTGTTATTTTCACTGTATATTTTACACCAGCACTAGCAAGCAACCCATTTTTGTTTGTCTATAGTAAAACCTTGCTAGGGCTCTATTAAGGTGACATGAACGCGGAGAAAAATTTCCGGTTGCCGGAACAAGAGTTCTGTTCAGTAAAACTTTCCTGCTTACCGGAATTTCGGTACATGTAATCGGAATTCTTGCAAATGTCACCGGAATTATACTGTAAAGTTTCATTTCTAAAATTATTTATCAACGTTAGGAAAGAGTTAAATAGATACCCATTTCTTTGAAACATTACTTATACGTATCCATATAGTACGCATTCGCATAGTATGTTTTGTCACCGCATTAAAAAAAAAAAACAAAAAAAAAAACAAAAAACAAAACAAACTTTCAGACCACAGCCAATGCCGTTTCAACGGCAAGCCGCCCCCCTGAAATATTAATTTAAAAAAGGGGCCGTGCTCTATATACCGACTGACATCACGATGCAACGACTAACTCAAGTGTAACAACCTCCTCACTCGAAAACAACAGAGGCCCAAATTTGTAGGAAATAAAAAAAAATAAAAAAATAACAATAATAAAAAAAAAAAAAACCGAGGGAGTGATGGTTTTGCGCGATGGTGCGGTTAGGGCAGCGCGGGGAGGGGGAATGGGGAGGAGGAGGAGGGGGGGGTTAAGTTCTGTCCACGCTATCACCATTAGAGGATGGGCTCTTAATACATAAAACAAATATACGCCTCTCGAGAGAAGAGCTCGAGACGAACGGATGGACGAAGGATGTTTGCTTAGAGCTGGTAACTTCATTTCGTTGGTTGTTCGTGACTGGGTGGAGGGAGGTTGAGGGGGTGAGGAGAGGGGGCCAAAGGGATACTCGCTGGGAGGGAACGGTGAGAGGGGGGCCTAAACGGTTCGAACAAATCTCGGGGAACAGGAGCAGATTACATGTCTTCTTTCTATCCACCCCCTCCACCCCTCTTTCCAAGTCCTTTCTACCCCCATCCATCAAACGGCAACACTTAATTCAGTGAAGATACGTAATTCACCCCCTCCCCAATCCACCATACCCCAGTGCCTAACCTTCTTTCTATCCCTCTTCTTCGAATATTTTCCTTCACTGTGTGTCCTACTCTTCGCTATAGTAATCGAAATGCGAACTTTGATTGAGCCATCACTTTTATTCTATTCTCGTACCCTCCACTCACCCTTCCTCGCCACTTTTTTATTCGCAGCGAATAGAATAAATGATGGTCATCTCCCACTGTTTGACGAAATTGAGTGGAACGAGGATTTCTATTGCGCCTTTTTTTTCCTCTCTCTCTCTTTTTTCAATTCTTTCATTGCAAAGGATATGGAATGTGAATATTTTCTTCGGTTTTATCATGGTAGATGAAAATGAACTTTGTTTCGCCGCAAAATGAGCTTGACCGGTAAACTTTGCGGTCTCCAAATTTTTTAAAAAGTACTATAGGTGAGCGGGGTCCACATTACAAATAAATATTCGTTTCCTCGCAAAGGACATTACCCAAAATGGGCCTTTTTACCCCTGAGAGCGAAATGTGGAATACTTTCAGGGATGATAGAGGATTAAATCAGTGTTCCGAATCTGGCCTATTTTTTGATTTTGGACGAAGGGAAAGGGAGGGAGGGGGGTCCAAAGTTAGACACTTCAAACGCTTATAACTTTTGAACGAATAAAGATATGATAATGTACTTTGTGCGAAAAGATAGATCTTTTAAAGACCTTTCGATTGATGTGTATGATATTTGCCTAATTTTAATTTTTAATCGATTTATCGAAGTTTTTTTTATTTTTTTTGAAATCGGGTTTTCAGTTTTTTTAATCATGGAAGTTTGGCAACGCACGAATCATCACAAATTGTTTTCATGGTAAAAGGAGACGCAATTTTCTAAAAAATGGTTCAAACCGCATGCTGGAGAAATGCTCTAAAGCTGAGTTATGAGGGCTCAAAGTTGGCGCTTTCGCGAAAAAAGCCGCCCCGAGGGGCGTACTACAGGTGATAGAAGTTGGCATAAACTGTTCTTCCCGTCCAAATGACTTGAAATTTGGTATGGTAAGGTATTTTTTAACGTAGAATTCAAATTTTGCATCATCTTTTCAAAATTCGAAAATCCAAGATGGCCGCCGACCAAATTGCAGAAAAAAATAAAAAAATAGGCCAGATTCGGAACACTGATTTAATCCTCTATCACCCCTGAAAGTATTTCACATTTCGCTCTCAGGGGTAAAAAGGCCCATTTTCGGTAATGTCCTTTCTTCAGCACTTGGTTTTTTTCAATTTTCGTCGCCCATCCTTAAACTGTCGCAATCCAGCGGCGGCTCGTGCAATGTGGCAACAATGGATTTCCTCCATTTAAAACTGTGTAAAATAATCGATTACTTGGTGAGGCGCAGCGCCTCACCTACTATCGATCTTTTTGCACACGTTTAAATGGCAAAAGTGCACGGTTGCCAGATTGCACGAGCCGCCATGCACTGTCGCAATCCCCCCTCACGACGCCTCTTCACCCCACTTCCTAACGCTCGCCGCTTAACCTCAGCGCTCTGATACATTTTACCTGTCATTTTTCGTCTGTAATTTTTACAGATTTTCTTAATTCGTTCGTTCGACAACCAATATGATTCTCTGAATACAAAACAAACTTGATTAAATACCAACTAACCCGTACCCCTAGATGCTGTCCGTGGAGGGCACCGTACAGTGCTTGAAACGGCTAGTATTTTATGTTTCTTTGTTACTTTGGTTGGGGGGCTCATCGCAAGTTCGTCCGTTTCGAATTTAAACTTTGATTTGTATTTTATTCGAAGTAACACAAAAACAAATAATAATAAAGACATACCCATGTAAACAGTAATTGATTCTGAATATCTTTGTACGTGAGTCGGTAGAGCAACTTAATAGCCTACAATTAGTGCAGTAAGGAATCAACTTCTGTTGATTTCGTAGGTATTGTTGGTTCTTTACTTCAAAAATTAGTCCAATTATAAATCTACTATGCCAATCTAAGAGGCTGCTCCAGGTATAATAATGCATCCAATCAAATTATAAGTGGTTCAATGAAGGCTTGCCAATAACAGTATATAAAGTATTGTTGAGAATTTTCCGCATTCCGTGAAAACTTTCTTCTAAGCACAATGGGTCGAAGTAACTGATGTGGTGGCCTGAACTATAGAAGTTCAGGAGCTTCCAGGGCCGACTAGTTCCAAATATGTCTTGTTGCTCAAAAAGTCACCAGTTTTTGGCCAAAATGAATACCCTAACGGCACATTTCGAGGACAAAACCGGATTTAATTCGGTTTGCCAAACCAGTCAACCGATTTCAATCCAGTTTTTTAATCTGGTTGCAAACCCGATTAACACAAGCTGGATTTAAGCCGGATTATAGACAGTTTGAAATAGCTTACATGTCCGCGAAAAAATTGACGAACTAGATTTGACTCGGATTAAAGCAATCTTAGCCGCGGATCATGAATTCCGTTTCAAACTGATTTAAAGACGCTTTCCAACTTGCATCATTAATGGGGTTAATTCAATCAGGGTTATTCCCAGATTTAAACCCAAAATTCCTAACCGGATTCAAACTAGATTATTCGAGCCAGCTATCGAATGCGAATGGGTCTGTTGCAAACTTTTGCTACAATGATTAAGAGTGCTAAATCTGTCACAAAATTGCCTGAAAAGTCCATTGGTGGCATCAAAAAGTCATAAAATGCAATAATAAACTCACAAAAGGCGTTTAACGAAATCCAAGATGGCGGCAAAATATCGAGCAATCTGTATGCATGCACCGTGAACATCCAAGGATGGCCAACTTTGACAACCTCACTGGAGGTAGAGGTTATGTGTTTGTTTACGTTGTGATTGGTTGTGATGAATATTGTGAGGTTGGCTATCCTTGAATGTTCATGGTGCATGCGTACAGATTGCTCGATATTTTGCCGCCATCTTGGATTTCATTAAACGCCTTTTGTGAGTTTATTATTGCATTTTATGACTTTCTGATGCCACCAATGGTCTTTTCAGGCAATTTTGTGTCAGAATGAACTCTCTTAATCATTGTAGCAAAAGTTTGCAACAGACCCATTGTAGACGGCTTGAAATGGCTTACATGCGTCCGCACCAAAAATTGGATAGCTAGATTTCACCTAGATTCAAACCAAGGTTATAGATTAAAGAGGTATGCTCATCTGACTTCGGTTGCAAGTACTTCGATCAATTCGGTTTCAATCGAGTTTCATGATGAAGCACTGAACTGACCAACCGACTGGACGATTAAGAAATCGGCTGAAAGCTCTCTTGAAACTGGGTTAATGAATCTTCTTGTCGCAACTTTGAAACCGTTGAGAGAATAATAACACTAAGAAAATTGAATTTTTTTCTTCATCAACTAAAAAAACGTTTATTATAGAACAGCTGACTCCAAAGTAGGCTGAAAAATCAAATAATGCATCCAAACTAAACGAGAGATATAGGCAACAGACACACGCGCCAACACAAGCCAATTGGCTGAAATGACGATTCTCAACTACAATATACCCACGAACCTCTCTTATTGGCTACACATTTTGAGAGCCCAGTCAAACAACAAAGAACTAACCACACCATTAAGCAATAACTGCCTCATCCTCTCACAAATGCACCCAACAATTAACCTCATAAATCCCAAACTTTGAGAACCCCGGACTTTTCTATAGGGCAATTATCCATGGAAGAAAAAATATCAAAACAAGGTTGCCAAAATTTCAAAGAACGAATCACGAAAAAAACAAACAAACTAAAAGAAAAGCAAGAAAATTCTAACAACAAATGAAAAAACAAACTGGGAAAAATAATAAAAACCGCAACAAAAAAAAAAGGATGAAAACCCTCGAGGGACAAAAAAACTATAAAAATTAAAAAAATGAAACATGCAACAATGACGTCCAAAATCACACAAAACTCGTAACACGGGGTGTTTCCAAGTCGATATATTCGATACTTTACATGGAGTTAAATGGGGCAAGCTGATAAAGAATAAACGACGCAGTTACACTGCACGTTTAATTAGATTCCAGGCGAAACTTTTCCAGATTTCAATCCGATGGATAGCGCCACAAGTCGCTTTTTGGAAAAGTCGTGTTTTTGGCGTTTTAAACTGAAACCATAGATAAAACGCAAAATCCAATAACGTCAGCACCTGCAAAATTTTTATGTGGATTTTTTGAGCCCAAAATGAGCAAAATTGGTTTAAAATTAAAGCCGTAAATTATGAAATTTGTTTCGCCATAAGCTTAGTGAGTGAGAGTGAGCGCGAGTGATAATACGTCTATCTGCCTCACTCGCACTCATTGCGGCTTACGGGAAGTTTCGTATTTCATAATTTCCGGCTTTATTTGTGAGTGTTTCAGCCTGAAACTTTCAGGGTATCTTCCTGAAGTATGCTCGCAGGTGCTGACGTTCCTCAAATTTGTGTTTTTAGCGTGAATTCGTCAAATTTAGCAAAAAACTTTTGACTTTTTGAGCAGCGCGACGTGGTGTCCACAGTTGGAACTAATCGACCCTGGAATCACCTTAAAAAGAAAAAAAAGAAAGAAAAAAAAAAATCGAATTAAGTGTGTCTGAAAATAGTCCGGCAAACTTTCAACCGCATTCATATATTTCATGATTTTTAACTAATTTACTGTTGCCACCAAAATAATCATTTTTGCCCTCTGTACCCTGGGCTAAGAGAATGGAGCACGGCCAAGTTTGGCGCGTCTCTACTTTGCCGTTCGCACTCGTTCAAAAATGTGGGATGTGGGATGTCGGGGAGGGGAGGGGGAGGGGGAGGGGTAGAGCGAGAAAATGGAGAGGGTGAAAGGAATAAAGGATGGAGGTGGTCGAGGAGGAAAGGGCGGTAGTAATAAATGTTCTTCAAATCGTCGGTTTACAATTGAATTAAGTGGAAAAGGGAAGTGTTTCATTTTTCCTCTTCCCGTATCTCCACCCGCGTTCTGCCATTGACTATTGTTTTTTACTGGGTCGCGGGTCCTACAGTAGCGTACGCAGGAATTTGTCTTTCTCTCTCTTTCCCCATTTGAACACGTGAGTAGGAAAAGGACAGAAACAGGGGCTCGAACGTGACTTCAGCCCCTATCTCTTTCCCTTTCTAGTACATTCACTCAAATAGGAAAAGAGCGAGAGAGACTAATTCCTGCGTACGCCATTGACTACAATTCTGTGTTGCCTTTGCCATCCTGTTTTAGGTCTGAGATGAGCTTTGAAGCTCGCTAACTCAGTGAAGGCATTTAGTGCAAACGCCATGCTTGCGATCTACAGATTTGACGTCTCGATTGTAATCAACAATGTCTTCATGGCAAAAGAGGGATGCTAAAATCCAATCGAGCAAAAATGTTTCAAGTTCTAAGTTTGCAATAAGGGCAGCAAAATTAGTATTTTTTATATTAAAAAAAAAGAAGAAAAAAAAATTAAAATACTTGATGAGCAGAGAACAAAGGCTCTCTTAGTTTTTTTTTCTAAGTGTCCCAGTTTTGGAGATACTCTCGTGTTACGTTGCAAACAATCATGTGTCTTGTGTTGACATAACGTAGAACTCCCATTGAAAACAGTGTATGTATACGAGGGTGGATTTTAAAGTAAGTTTACCTATTTTTTTCTCAAAAACTATTAATGTTAGAAAAAAAACAAATCCAGAATTGGAACTTACGTACTCTCAGCTTTTTAACGAGCTGCAGTTTTTCAAATTTGGCTTACGCGTTGCGGAGATATCATGGATTTTCCACACTCGTCTCTCCTTCAAACGTGCCCACCTTTTTCGCGCTGCGGAGCTTCACAGAAAATATGAGTTTAAGATTTTGAAAAAGTTAATTAGAGCTATTATTTTTTTGAAACAAGTTATTGCATTGTTGTGAGGCATCTCACACCATTTTTTGTCATAGTCACCTGCTAGATTCTTGAATTTTTTATATCGGTGCAACACTTTCTGTATTCAGTCGTGGTAAAATTCTTTCCCCATACTCCTGAACGAGGTTTTGACGCAAGCTGTTAATCCAGCTTAAATTCATGATGATTACACTTTCAGTACTGACCGAAAGTTTGAAGATCGATACAAATTGGATCATTTTATCAGTAGAAGAGTAGTCTATTTAGTAAACAACATGCATTGAGGTGTTATTGAGATGTCTGATCCGGAGATAAGCGCATCGCCTGCCGAAACTTGCAGTCTTCTGTAGCGCGTGAAAAGATGGGCACGTTTGAAAGAGAGACGGGTGGGGAAAATCCACAATATCTCCGCAACGCGTTGGCCAAATTTGAAAAACTAAAGCTCGTTAGAAAGCTGAAAGTACGTACGTTTCAATGCTGGGTTTGTTTTTTTTCTAGCATCGATAGTTTCTGAGAAAAAAACGTAAACTTACTTTAAAATCCACCCTCGTATTTCGGGCCAACGAGCATCTCCGAAACTATGAAACAGAGTTGGGAAAATAGGAGTTACTATGGGTAATTAGTAATCGTCAAACCGTTTGATGGTAATACGACCACTACTGGATGGACCACACTACTCAACTTCTGATTGGCCAAGAATGTTTGTCTTAAATCTCTACATATAGGGACTGAGACAGTCAAATTGTTTCGGATCGTGCTTTCCCTTAAAGTTGGCAACTCGTTTTTTGACATGGATGAATTTATCTTTTTGACACTTTTCTTCGAGATCGAATGAAAGACTGACAAAGAAGACACGACAACGGAGGAGGGGTATTCCTGACTGCTTCCTGGATGAAAATTTGTAACTCACGTCCGTATTCATCCTCGTCCCCACTCATTTCACGTTCACATGTTGTTCAAATTGTGACGTCAAACGTTGACGTTTGATGGAGGAGGGAATCGAACCGCGTTACAATGAGCAGAGACATGCGATTTTGCGGACATTCTTATTGTTGTGTTAAGTTGCACGGAAGAAAAATTTAAATGATTTAAAAATTATTCTAATTTTAGAAATTGTGATATCAAAATGCAATCAGAATAAGAATCATCTTCATAATGATGAATCACTTTTCTCAGCATAGAAATTTGTAATTAGATGCGATCAGATTTTCCACATAGTGATCCACTCGTTTGATCGCCATCTTCGAATTTTGTTACACGCATTTATTGAGTTTGTGATTGAGACTATTCGATGCTTTCTATGAGATCCCCCCCCCACGATTTTGCACCAAAATATACCCTATCTACATAACTGTCGCAAAAGTCTGCAGCAGACTTATTGAGTTAAAACGGAGTTTGTTTTAAACTAGAGATCTTCGGACGTCAATCGATACGATATCTCCTTTTTTCTAAACAGATTGATTTTTTGATTGGTTGATTTTTGCTGTCGGGTATAGTCTACATTTTGACGCAGTGTGCGCCAATCTCTCTTGTACGCTTCCTATGATATGAGAAAAAGGTAAAGAAATTTCCATTTGAAATGCGTTTCGTAACAGATGATGGCTCTTTCCCAGTCCCCCGGGCCGGGCCGGGTGAAATCAGAGCGGATATGATTTGTAAAAATCAATAACAATATTCGATGATGTTGCCGGCCGCTATCCATGAGCGCAGTTCATTTCGCCTACATATTGGCGTATAGATTTTGATAGTCCCTCTTCTCTCTAAATATCAATTCTGTTATTTTTGGCTAATCCATTTTAGTTCATAAAATTAACAAGTAAGAAAATTGCCAGCTTGTTCAAAACATGTTTAGGAAGATGATGGTTCATAAGGCTGCCACTTTGCGGATCTGAAGTAGAAAGTTTTTTTACTGATGATTTCACCGGTTGACAAAAAGATTATACTATCCAGTTCCGCAGTGTGATTACATCCCGCAGGAATACTCTAATTTTTCGGTCACCGCGCGATAGAAACTTCTTTGAATTTGAAATTTGTGGAATTTTTATGTTCACCTCCATTGAAATTGAAAAAAAGTTTAGGTCAGAAAATATTCGTACGAAACGGTCAGAAATCTTTTTTTCGATCGTTGGAACCAACGGAAGTATGAACATTATTCTTCAAGATCTACAAAACTATAGCCTCGCGTAACTGAATAATCCTGTTCCAAGGTACTTGTTATTGACTATGTCGCCAATTGAAGGCGCTTGCCGATTCTTTTTTTTTGTAAACATCAATGGGTATATGGCAAACCTTTGCTATTAAGTAACAACTGATCAGTGCTTCTTTTGTAAAATTATGGCAGATAAACGAGAGGCGCGTCTAGAAGTTCTAGTACGTACAGCTTCAGGAAAATCTGCAACTTCAATCTTAGACGTATTATCTTTGGAATTGAAAGAGCTTGCTTCATACAAATTGTGCAATGTGCATGATAATTTTACGAACGCATTTTGCGAAACTTCATAGAGCTGAGACTACCTCCATGTTATACTTTAAGATTGAAACTGTTTTTTATCCTTTCAGAATTGGCTTTTCTTGACGTCTTAAATGTATCAGCTTCATACCAAATTCTGAGTATTCAAGAATAGGACACGAAAATAAACCTCCATCATAACGGTAGCAAGCAAATCAGCCGAGTTACCATACTCAAAAATATATAGCTCGAGAAGTATTCAATCCCCATTCCAAGATCTTTCTCCCTCCCTATCCCCACTTAATCAGCCCCTCGCCACCCAACATCTAGAATACGCCACTCTCTACTGAGCATCGCCCTTTTTCAACAACACGTCCCTTATTCTTCAGACGGTGCATGGATACACTCACAGCTTCTTTTTTTCTTTTTCCGTCAGTCCAATGTTGCCAAATGTACGTAGGAAGCTTTAGGCTGTATAGTGTACATTTCTCATAAGACTAGAGGTAAAGTATTTAAACTCAAATCTGGCAACTCTGTCTCAGTCGATAAACCCCATGCTCATTGTCCAAAATAGTCTTTCGCAAAGTTGCAAAAAATCCCCCGCGAGATTAAAACCTAAAAAGCATGAAAAATGAGGAAGGAAGAGAATGGAAGAGAGGGGAAAGGAAGTCGATGATATCGAACAGCGGTTCCGTCAAGTAGGTGTCTCATCTCTCTCTCTCTCTCTCTCTCTCTCTCTCTCTCTCTCTCTCTCTCTCTCTCTCTCTCTCTCTCTCCCCCTCTCTCTCTCCCTCTCTCTCTTTCTCTCTTTCTTTCTCTCTCTCTCTCTCTCTCGCTCTCTCTCTCTCTCTCTCTCTCCCTCTCTCTCTCCCTCCCCTTCTCCTTTACACCGTCGTTCTACGGGACGGAAAAAGCAGTTTGTGGACGAGAGAATTGCGTCTGAGGGGCCGGTGGTGGAAGGAGGGGGTGTAGAAAAGACCGGGGGGGGGGAACGGAGGAGAGAAAGAAAGAAAAAAAAAATCAGCGGAAAAAAGGGAATCTTAACCTTGGGAGCTTTGTGGGAGAAATTAGGGCACAAGGGCTCGGCTCAAGTTGGGGGCTAAGCGCTTTAAGCTCCCCACGACTCGCGAGTTATATTTTCCAGGCCGGAGCAAAACTGCGAGCACGAGCGGTGACGGCGAGTGAGCCCCCCCCCCCTACCCATTCCCCACACCTCCTAAACTCCCCCTTAAACACCCCCTGTCTCCCCCCATCCATTCTGTAACCGAGAGAAGAGAGTAAGTTGAGAGTAACGGTGGTGGCGGGATTTCTGCACGGAGCAGCTGTTCGCGGAAAGAGTTGTTGCGGGGGATGAGTGGAGGGGATGGTCAGGGTTAGGGGAAAAAGTAGGGAGGAGGGGGTTAAAATGGGGGAAGGGGGAGACGAGAAGAGAGAGAGAGAGATTGTCGGCGCTGATTTCGAATGCGAGCTCACCGTAGAATTTGTATGCACGTTTTCGTCCTTACATTGCATTCAGTAATCAAAACTAAACTAAACTGAAATTTCCCCCGCGCGCCGCAGCTCCACTGTGAGGCCCCGCGCTGCTCCGCGCCTCGCTGCTGCTCAGCAGCCAGCAGCGCAGCTCAGCGAGCGGGGCAGGAAGCGAGAAGTGAGCCCCCTCACTTTTCTGCCTTTTCGCGGTCTCATCTCATTTTAACGAAAAGTCCCAACTTTAAAGTTTTATTCCGAGTGAGCGCGCGCTCGAAAGCTCGAAAGCTCGGAATTCCTTCCTCTTGCGATAACCACTGTTTCTCCCAAAGTTTGCCACTGCGCCGGCTTATCGAGTATCAAATGTCGACTGATTGTCAGAGAGTTTAAAGGAAGAAGATAACCTAATTTTAATCCTCCTGAATTGTTTACTTTTTGGATAAATATATAATCACGGAATGGGTTTGTTTGTGTGTCTGTGCGCGTTTATAGTATACTGTTTGAGTAGATTTTCGGGTTCTATACATTCATTATGAGTCTTGAGTAGGTATAGATGTATGGGCCTGTTGCAAGGGTCTGAATCCTCGTGTTTTTTTAAACATGAAAGTACCTACTCCTGAGAACTGAAAACAAGGATATTTTTGGTTTCTAACTAGTTCTGGAGATGCAATTTTGGCCCAAAATAAATACATTGTTTTAAACGGGAATTCTGCGTTGTGTCGTCACAACACACACGATTGTTAGCGACTTACCTAACACGAGTGTATTTCCGAAACGACCGAAACTGGGACACTTGCACCGGGGCGGTACGTCTATGTTTCTAACTAGGTTTCAGTTCCTCAGATGCGACTTTGGCCCAGAAATACGTTGTTTTAAATGGGAATTCCGGGTTGTGACGTCACAACACATACCATTTTTTGCAACTATATGTTCTAGCGTACTTCCGAAACTGAGACACTTGGAAAGAAAAACAAAAGACGCTTTTTTGTTCTCAGTTCATCAAGTACCTTTATTTTCTTTATAAAAAATACAAACTTTAAGACCCATTTGTTACTACCGTATTACTGAGAAGTGTGATGAGTTCTGAACCTACAATTTGACGAGTGAAAGATGCATGACGTATTGTGAGGAACACATTTGTTTGAGGAATGTATAAGTTCATATACAAGCCGCTTTTTAGTTTGTGTCAAAGGTTATTTTTGAGAGGGAACTTTTTGTGTGGAGCGTATATTCTTTGGCTTTTAATAACACTCTAAAACGAATAGTATGTGTGCTCTTTCTTGCGTAGAATGGTTTTCTCTCTTGTCTCAACTTCCTAGTTATTATATCTGCGAAGAGCTCCTTACTAATTACCGAAGAGTGTAATAAGCTGTAAACATCCTTCGTGTATTTGAGGAGGGTGTAAGGTGTGTGGAATATTGTGCGGGACTCATTTTTGTGAGTAATTTAAGTTCTCACAAAGCGCTTTTTTGGTTAGGTTATTATAGTTTATTTTCGAGAGAGAAAAAAAGTAAACAAAAAAAAAATTACTTAAAGAGGAGTGTGTTTATTGCTTCCTCACAACATATCATGAACGAATTTGTTCGAGTATGTAGTGCAAACTTTAACCGCAATGATTTTGGCAACATTGGCGCAAAATAAGACAGCTGATGGAGGCTATGATGACGACGCTAAAACTGAGAAGGAATGGCGATGACCTAGTGATAGCAGCTAGAAGGAGCAAGACGATTCCGAGGCAGAAGTCAAATCTGCAACCATATACAGGGTGTTTCACGTAACCTGCTCACTATGGTTTACCTGAACGCGGGACAATAAAAAATCGGGAAAAATCGGTTTTATGGTAACTCGGCCTGAAGTTTCATTTAAAAATACTATCACAACCCAAAATTTAGTTTTTGGGGGGTTTTCTGGGGGGCACCCCCAAATTTCGAAAATTTCAAATGGCGACCCTTATCTTGTGATACCTCATTTGAAAGAGCGTAAAATTCTAAGCATTTTGGCTTAAACCGGAAGTCAATATCTTTTTTGGTGTTCGAGATATCGAAGGTCGAAGTTCGATTTTGGACCAATTTTCGAAAATTCGTAACTCCTACAAAAAGAGTCACAAAACAAAAATCTGCACATGCAAAATACTCTACTTGACGAGCACTTTCAAGAAAAAAATACGAATTGAGAATCAAACAAACCGAAAGTCGACTTTTAGGCACCTTAACATTTTTGGCGGGAAAACGCCCATTTCTCAAAATTTTCAAATGGCAACTCCTATCTTTAAACATCTCATTCAAAGAAGCGTAAAAATTTGGGCATTTTGGCGCAATCCAAAGTTCAATATCGTTTTTCTTATTCGATACATCGAAAATCGAAGTTCGATTAGGACCATTTTTCGACCTTGCAAAAAATAGATCCTATCGTGTGATACATCATTCGAAAGCTCCTAAAACATCAAGAATTTTAACGCAAACCGGAAGTCAATACCTTTTTTTGCGGTCGAGTTATCGCTAGTCAAAGTTTAGTTTCCGCTAAGGACCAACCTAAAATTGGATCCATTTTTTACAGGGTCGAAAAATGGTCCTAATCTAATTTCGATTTTCGATATATCGAATAAGAAAAAAAAATATTGAACTTTGGATTGCGCCAAAATGCACAAATTTTTACGCCTTTTTGAATGAGATGTTTAAAGATAGGGGTTGCCATTTGAAAATTTTGAGAAATGGGCGTTTTCCCGCCAAAAATGTTAAGGTGCCTAAAAGTCGACTTTCGGTTTGTTTGATTCTCAATTCGTATTTTTTTCTTGAAAGTGCTCGTCAAGTAGAGTATTTTGCATGTGCAGATTTTTGTTTTGTGACTCTTTTTGTAGGAGTTACGAATTTTCGAAAATTGGTCCAAAATCGAACTTCGACCTTCGATATCTCGAACACCAAAAAAGATATTGACTTCCGGTTTAAGCCAAAATTCTTAGAATTTTACGCCCTTTCAAATGAGGTATCACAAGATAAGGGTTGCCATTTGAAATTTTCGAAATTTGGGGGTGCCCCCCTAAAAACCCCCCAAAAACTAAATTTTGGGTTGTGATAGTATTTTTAAATGAAACTTCAGGTCGGAGTTACCATAAAACCGATTTTTCCCGATTTTTTTATCGTCCAGCGTTCAAGAAAACCATAGTGAGCAGGTTACGTGAAACACCCTGTACATATATGTATACTCTATATCCACCACCAGCAACACCAACATATCTCACACAATCCACAAACAGAAAACCAATCATTATGCGCTACTGGTATAGATCTGCCAATCATTCTGTCAAATTACACCAATCTCGCCCTCTTGATGGCTGCTTCTCATTCAAGTTCATATCAATCATAGACGCGACTCGGCTCGCTTCGGTAGCTGACGTGCGCGCGCACACGCTCATCTAAAAGATAAATAAAATTCTTGTCAAGGTCAAATTTTAAACCCGCGACTTGCCTAAATTACTGTGTTGTTCAGTACCTGTTAGGGTTTTTGGAGACTTCGAACGTAGCAAATGCTGTGCAAAGCTAAAACGCTTTACCTTTGTAAAATCAGTGTTTGTGTTTTCATAGCTCATCTTGACTGCGGAGGCTGTAAGACCCAACCGCATAGAGCACGTCGGACCGAGAAAAGTGGTCTTGCTCAAAGTCTGTCGCGAACTTTTGCTACAGCCAAAGAGAGACTTTAATCTAGAGTAAAACATTTTGAAAATATCACTGGGAGCAGCAGGCATCTCCAAAATTGTCTCACAAACTCAATAAATGCATTTATTAAAATTCAAAGATGACACACACATGAGCTGGCCACACATACGTCGTACAGTATAGCATATGATACATTTTAACAGAAAATTTGTGTCAATTTAAGGCGATTCCTGGCGAAACTTTTCCAGGTATTAATTCGATGGATATCGCCACTGGTAGCTTTTTGGGAAAAGTCGTGTTTTTGGCATTTTAAATTGAAACCAAAGAAAAAACGAAAAATCCAAGATTCATCACCTGTCACTACCCAGTACCCAATCAGCCCCTGCGAAATGTTGCTATGGATTTTTTGAGCCCACAACGAGCAAACTTGACTGAGAGTTTAAGCCGTAAATTATGAAATTCGTTTCACCATAAGCTAAGTGAGTTCGAGTGAGTGAAAGTGATATCCAACTCACTCGCACTCATTGAGGCAAATGGGAATTTTCAAATTTCATAATTTCCGGCTTTATTTTTGATTACCTCAGCTTGAAACTTTCAGGATTCCTTTCTGACGAATGTTTGCAGGTGCTGACGTTCTTCAAATTTGTACTATTTGCTTAAATTCGCCAATTTCAGCCAAAAACTGTCGACTTTTGGAGGAACGCGATGTGCGGTGTCCACGGTTCGAACTAATCAACCCAGGAATCAATGGAATCATCCTAATGTGTCGGTTCTTTGAAATTGAAGTTCACAATCGCGGGTCGACCATTGTTTACTTTTGTGTGCATATAACCTTTTTGCTGTATTTTCTATCATAAAAGAAACAGCGGTAAACGGGAAAATGCTGGAAAAACACGCAAATAATCACTTTACGCATCACTATGACCGGCTTCAGTTTTCGGCGCTAGTGCTCAGCCTTTTTCTACAAATATGTCTTCGGTACGGCCGATAAATTAGATCGTGAAAATTTCACAAATGAAATCAGGCGAACTAATTATTACTTTTGTTTCGGTGTATCTTTAAACGGTTCTTGGAAGAAATTTACACACAAAAATGTCGAAATAAATTCGTCAAAAACCGCAAAATTCCAGAAAATTTAGTGCAGCTGCAATAATGTCCATCTGTAAAAAAAAAGAAAGTCCAGTACGCTTTTTGTCCAAAGTATAAAAAAGTTATAAAATAAAATTCAAAACCATACTTCCCCAATGTAAAAAAAAAAAAAAATCAACAGCAATTTTCGTCCAACATATAAAATGATTAATAATAGTCTTGTCCAATCATTCAAGTAATGTAATGCTGAGAGCCCCCTTTCTAAAGAAATTATTATTAGTGCTATAGTGTTGATAGAGTCCCTGTATATCAAAGAGTCTCGCCATACGGGGTATAGATTCTGATTGGCTGCTAGATTTTAGGCTTTCACGGTGCTCAAGGAGGCGTTCTGTGTTATTCTCCATAAGAGAACCGTTAAAACAACCCTACGAGGAGACGTACACGCCTTCTCGGTGAACCGAACCAATCAGAGTGGACGCCTCCTTCGATTTCTTCTTCACGTGTCGAGACTCTTTGATATACAGGGACTCTAACTGTTGACTTACAGCATCTTTCATCAAAATAGTATTTTGGACATTATAAACTTTGGACTAAAAATGTATAAAGCATCAGTGGCGTAGTTAGAAATTTTTTGAGGTGTGTCCTGGGGTCCGAAAATTGTCACGAAGGGAGCGGGCGGGGTCTTAAGATACAAATTTGGTAAAAATTTGTCTGGAAACGCAATTTTGTCAAGGGGGATCCAGATCCCATTGGCTACGCCACTGTAGAGCATTTATTATGTCATTTAGACCACAAATTACGCTGAACATTAAATTATTTGGATTTAAAATAACAACAAATTTGACAAAACTGACTCGACTTTGACATTGCCATAAAATTACATTGGACGTAAAATTTTATGGCCATTATTTTACTTTGAACGTGGGATACAGTGGGATTTTTTTTCTCATTAGACTTTGTTTCCTTGGACGTTACTTTTGGCCACCCTTTACACGGGGGTTCTTTTTGCCCGCCGCGCACAGTGGTTCGAGTCAATGGCTGGACATGGGGTGGCAACTTTAAATGAATATACATTTCTTAACAGGGATTTACCTCATAATCAACTATTAATAAGCCTGTTGCAAAAGTTTGCAGCAGCTCCGTTGGTTTTTTACACTAAAAACACTCAAATTTGCAATTCTATAGTCACATATTGCATGTCTAACCCCTCCCAACGACTCGCTCCTCTGTGCACCGTTCCAGATCATCATCATACACTTTAAACACTTAGGATGTGAGATCTGACAACGTTGATTACACCGTTTTGCACGTTGGGTCGTGCTCGTGCGCTGTCTCTGAAAGGATGGCCGGAAACGGAAGACTCAAGTCGAGTCGAGCTTGGAGTCGTTGCCGTTCTAGATTTTCGGCCCTCGCGCCTCGGACCTTCTCGGATCTCGGATCTCGGATCTCTGCACGGCTCTTCCCCTCCGATGATAAGGCACAATACAAACGCGCAAGGTGTGAAGTGAAGGTAGCCCGACATAAACACAAGCGATGTTGCCAGATTATTCGTATCAAAGGTCCTATTCAGCACTTACTACTTTCTGTCGTAAATTTTATCAATGCGAAACACAAATCTTGTTTAATGACCCGATTTTATCAACTTGGCAACCAGATTAGGGACTCGGTTATTATACTCGATTATACTCGAATCTCCTGATTGCAGAAATCAAAGCAGTCCAATTTTATCAAAGCGTGTTTTTTTTTTTTTTTTTTTTTTTTTTAAAGAAACAGTCCCTCTATCTAACTAGTAAAAAAAAAAACTGTACATCGTCTTCTGAAATTCCATTTTGTAGACTACCTTGGTTTCTGCAAGTAGCAGTTCACTTGATGGAGCATTTTTACTTGGCCCCCCCCCCCCCCCCCTCCACTAATCGAAAAGATTTCTGATTTTGCTAATGACAAAATATAGTTATTAAGGGCCTCCGTTTGATGACACAAATATAGGGGCAGTACTTTTGTATTTTTTTTAACCCCCAAAAACGCAACTTTTTTACCTCAAAATTGATTCAGAAAGAAAGATCAAATATTTGATGGTTGTTACAACTGCACCTAGATTTCTGTACAAAAATATTTCTTTCAGGAATATACCGTAACGAATAATAGTTCATTAGAATCTTTCAGCAGTTCACTTAGAATAGTCCAGTAGTTCTCAACGTGGGCATTTGACAGAGACACTCTTCTTGCATCAAATGCCTCAATTAAAGAATAAATATTATATTAATTCGAAGTCAATTTTATCACAGTTCATTTTTATTTAAAATTCGATGTTACAAAATAATTGTGTACATCATTTTTTTCCAGAGTTTCTTTTAGGTCCGATACATATAACACAAAGCATCCTGTGGATGCTATTTTAACAGCATACGAATAAAATAGTTTAAAAATTAAAAACTAAAATTTTACCAACCGCAGACCTCGATCCCGGTTTTTATTGTTAGATATGGTGGTTCTCAAAACCGCGGTAACAATAACTTTAAATACAACATAATTTCAGCTAACCTTTTTTGACACACAGTAAAACATCTCTGTCAAAGATTATATGAATATTCACGGAAAAAAGGGATTGGTCTGACTAACCATAATGATGACTGATTTGGCACCTGCCAAAAAAGATGATAAACTTGACCAAGCATTGCGCATTGGGTTGAATGAAAGCAATCAGTTAAGCATGCCTGAATTTAAGGTTTTTACATAACTGATGTTCCTTTTATTCAAGCCGGCGTACGTGGTCAAGTTTACCGTATTGCTTTGCAGGTGCAAAAATTAGTCATCTTGATGATAAACCTCACCAATCTATTTTTCCATGTTTCAAGCATAGAGTGAGACCACGATTTTGGTCACAAAGTCGGAATAAACCGGGCCGTGAAAGAAAATATGCTTACTTTTGGAGAATCAAATAGATCACAGTATACTTATCCATATACAGTAACGAAACTTTATAGGAACGCTTTGGCGAATGTCGGTTTTCAATGTAATCAAATGGGAAAATTGAGTTGTAACCTCCCGACTACTTGCAGGCGCCACTATCGCGTCCACTCTGCAAATCAAATAGAAGATGTTAGTTCAACCTTACAACCACCAGGGGAGCATTTTTCGTTTTTCTAATGTTGAGTTTCGCTTCTAAGTGAGGGAAGTATGCTGTGAAATAGGTAATAGGTAACCACTGAAATTACTCTATGCTGGTATACCTATTATATTCCCCCTTATTCTCCGCGACTCGACACTTCTCATACGCGTCCAAATGAGAAAATGTATTAAAGCCTTGCGCTTTGTTTTACGGTCAGCAGAGATTATATGCGTTCAATGCACAGTACAGCGTCATTTGCCGCCCCCCCCCCCTCGTGATTTAGTTAATCCTAATTTTTTGGGCAAGAAAAGATTGTGTAAAATTTAGCGGAAAAAAAGTCATCAGTTTTTCGCCCTGTCCCTGATAAAACCTGAAATGACGCCACTGCCAATGCAAAAGCAGGGTTTAGGTGTAACAATATGCTCCATACATTATTCGACCTATTTAATGAGACATAAAACAACATGAAATGGAAGAAAAATTAATTATTTTCCCCACCCTTCCCGCGTATTCGGTTGGAATAACCTTTTGGGCCTAATAATTGCCATACTGCATCGAACTCATCACCGTAATTCTTCTGGTTATTTAGTTGAACCCATTTGATGTGAAATGAGCAGCCTCTTTCCGCTAAACATGACATCGCTGTTCTAATGAAACCAAAGCGCAGAGCGTCGATGTAGACACCATACTAGACATGCTGAACGCTAGACAGGTGATCTTGAAAAGAGCAGGTTCCACTCGTTCTGAGCACGGTGCGATACACCGACTAACACAATAACGCTGTTGCCATACTGCATTCAGTCTGCGATGTTCGATTGTTTTCAAGAGGAGTCTGAGTGCCATGAGTGCCTGGTGCCATGAGTGCCATGAGTGCCATGAGTGCCTAGTGCCATGTGTGCCATTCATTATTTGTACGTATTTCATGCATCATACCATGTCCATAACTGAACATTTTTGAAACCAAAAATAGCTTTATGCGGCGACTCTTCCCTGTATTGAAAAATTAAAATCGTCGGACAAACCATAAAAAGATGCTCTCTGTAAAATTTTAAACATTTTCGCCCTGCATTACAATATGTTATCTTGCATTATGTGGCACCAACAATCCTGCTGTTTTGCATGTTTTGTTTGTTTGAAGGGTCACGATTGAGACATTAGTATAGCTTATGCGAGGCTTCTCAGTCTGGGTTCAGTCTAACCCGACTTAAGGAGTGGACCTATATGTTACCCATGTAAAAATGGGTCATCTCTTGGTACACTTTTCTCGGGAATGGTTTGAGCTACAGCAATGAGATTTTGCATACATACTCCTGATTGCATTCGAAAGACATGAAGGTGAAATTTTAAAATTTGCGCAACTCAAAGATCAATTTTTTGAAAGCCAAAAAGTTGTATTTTTTATTATTTTTTCTGAGCTTACAACTTTAAAAAAAAAAAATCTAACTGCACAATAACTTTGATTTTACTTCCATAGCTAGATGCTGAATTTATGAACATTAAAAAAATCATGATAAAAGCTTTATTACTTTCTGAAAAAACTGTACCGAAAGGTACAAAAATGCAAGTTTCGTGAAATTGAAAAAAAAAAAAAAAGTACCTACATTTATATAGGTTTATTTTTGGTCGTAGAGGGTTAGTCTCTCTGTTTTATTCAAACTATTTATAATGCTTAAAAATTGAAGTATAGCATATTAAACATAATTTTGTTCAAGAAAAGATGCTCTACAAGAAACAATTCCCCCCCCTCAAAAAATAGGACTCCAATAGTCCAGTTTTCTCAAATTTCATTACATATGCACCATTAGAATCCGCGACCCACGTTCCTTAAAGTATCTTTTTACTCCGACATAATCACAAGTAAATTTACAATCACTGTTATAACGAAAGAGTTTGGTGTTTTTTCCTTGTCTTATAACTCACGGTCTCTTATGGGCGTACCAACGCTGTGACACTCAGTCATCCTAACCTCTCTTCGTATCGAAGCTTGTGCGAGGTATAACACATGGTGTGGTGGTGCCGATGAGCCTATATCCTAGAATTCTGTGCCCATAAGAAACTGTGAGTGGGACAAGGAAAAAGCGCAGGACTTTCTTCGATATAACTGTGATTGTAAATTAATGCGTGATGTTTCGCAAATATTGTTGTAACGATATTATATGTATTTTAAGGTACGTGGATTCCAATGGTGTAATAAAATCTGAGAGAACTCGTTGTTACCTAGCACTAATTTTGCATTTGAAAATTTGGATCCTGCGTTTCCTAAGGGAAACCCCATGAGAGCGAGTGAAATGGAGCATTTGTTTGTATCAATTTTTTTTCTTGACGTCACACTAAACACACTGAGTAAAATTTCCTGTTGCCGCAACTGGACATCTTCTTAATACTAACTTAACCGGAATTCCTGTTATTTTAACAAAAAATTCCAGTTATTTCAACAGACGAATTTCGGTCCAGTAACAGGAGCTCCTTTCGAAATAACAGGAATTCCTGTTGAAATAACAGTAGTAGGTACCTGTTGAAACAAAAAAAAATCCGGTTAAGTAAGTTCTAAGGAGACGTCTGGTTGAATTAACTGGACATTTTTCTCAGTGCATGTCTATTGCATGCAGGTGCGAATGTATATAGGTACGTAGTTTTGATATCAGCACGAAAGGCCTCTTCTATGAGTTTATTTTCATCGCTCGGGATGACTGTACAATCAGCTGGTTGTGATGGAAATTGATCATCTCGCTAAGCAAGTCCAGCCACTAACCATTGACCACGACCGCCAATAAGCCTTAAAACCTGTTATTCTCTTTTTTATTTGATGGAGAGTTGGTTTCTGTGAGCATAATTCTCATCTGTGTTGAACAAAGTCCAATTTTGAGATTATCATATCACTCGATATGCAAGACTATCCTATGTTTACCTCCAGCCATGCAAATTCCTATGACGTCATGGTAACTAGTCTATATGTGAAAGCTGCGAAGGACTTGAAGGGCCTACTAGGGCCCAGGGCTTGTTTTGCATAGACGCTCAATCTGGGTCAGTGCAAGACTGTGCACAAGGTCAAAGTCATGACTATATTAAATCATCGTGTCATTTATTTCTCAAGTTTTTATCGGTGCATATTTTATGAAAAAAGGGGTACCGCAAAAGAAGAGTACTGACGCGGCATCCTGTTTTCATCCCCGTAAATGATCAAAAGTGAAGAGTTCTTTTGCATAAGGGCATATAGAATAGAGGGTATGCTAATGATCCAAAACGTTTTCTTCATAATTCACTGGGGGGGGGGGAATAATAGAATAACCATAAATTTTAATAATGTTATACCAGGAAACAACGATATGTTAACTTTTTGTGTCATGGCATTTTTTTTGCTTGATTAGAGTTTAAACTTTCAGAGAGAATATTTTTTATACATATTTTGACCAAAAAAAATTTAAAAAAAATTTATCCCCCCCCTCTATGCATTCCATGTATTCCTATGCGTTCCCCGACCCATCCATAATGTGGTATAGGACATTCATATCACCGTGGTTGTGCAGTAGATTTTTTTTTTATTATTTTTTTTATCAAAAGTGGTATGACAGGCATACTACCATGGCACAACAGGTGAACCCACAACCTCCTGAATTATTTAATTTTGTTTAAACTATTTTCATCAACAACCCCCAGGAATAAAGTAACCCCCAAACCTTAAAAAAAAAAAAAAAAAAAAAAAAAAAAAAAAAAAAAAAAAAAATTGTTTTCAATTCTAGAGTGCCCAGAAAAAGCTGATGCCAAATGACATCTATTCTATGGCATCTGATTGTCAATCTATTTGAATACCCCGAAAATAAAACCTACCCTCTACCGATACCATATGGTAACGTTAGGGTGTTATAGGTTTCAATCGAGGAGAGTCTAGTGCTTTTACCCAGTTTTTTTTTTTTTTTTTTTTTTTTTTTTTTTTTTTTTTTTTTATAAAGAAACGAAAGTACTTAATGAGCAGTTAACGAAGATGCTTTTGGTTTCTAATTCAGTCCCATTTTGTTCCGGAAATGAGATTTTGGCCCAAAGTATACATTAATTTAAATGGAAATTCCGAGCAGTGAGTCAGTGACGTCATTACGCACACGATTTTTTACAACTTTACTGGTATGTATCTCCAAAACCAAGACGTTTAGGGAAAAACCGGAGGCACCATTGCTCATAGCTCATCAAGGACTATAATTGTCTTTATAAAAAACACACAAAATTCTAGATCCTTGCAACTGCCCCATTATCTGGAGTAACTATCAGAATATGTTCACAGTACCAGAAGCTCTTCAACATTTTTAAGAACTATGGTGCGAATACCAGTTGGTACCAGTCCTTACTAGTCCTTATATACCTCGGTTGACAACTGACATATATCACCGTGCTTTTGGTAATCTTTCTTTCAGTGTAATATGAGATGAGGCGAAGCATCAAATTGGGATTTTCATTCAGTTGAGAAATAGACTATGTGCTCTGAATGAAAAATCATTCATTCATTATTGAAAGAAAAAGAAGAAAATATTAATGAAAAAATAAAAGGAACCCTGAGAAAAATTTCTTGTTGTCGTAACCGGACGTCTTGTTAATACTTACTTACCCGGAATTCTTGTTATTTTGACGAGAAACTCCGAACTATTTCATCAGGAATTCTCGTTATTTCAACAGGAATTCCTGTTACTACAACAGGAATTCCGGTCAAGTAACAGAAATTCTTATTGAAATAACAGGGAATATTCCTATCAAGTAAGTATTAAACAGACGTCCGGTTAAATTAGCAGGAAAATTTCTCTCAGTGTACAAACCTAACAAGTTTTCCTCGAAACGACTTCTGCATTTCTAGTTCATTTGTTATTTTGATCGATTTTCGATGTCAAAACCGACCTTACCGACATTCCTTTTTTTCGTTTCACCACCATACTTTTTAACCTTTTTAAGAAAAATAAGATAATTATCTATGTGACCTGCGGCAACAACGCACGTTAACATCTCGTGACAGGCGCGGCGTTCGGACACTTCTTTTGTCTGCTTATGGTCTTTCACTTCGTTGACCGGTCTCTGTCTGCTCCTGTCAACTCCAGGCTCCGTAACCCGCAGCACTTTCTTCTGAGAAAAGCGTTTAGCGCTTTTTGTTCATTTGGACTGCTCTCAGTGTTCACTTTAAGACTACTTCAAACGTATCAGCCTTTAACGACAAAAGGCGCAATAAATAGAGCTCCGTTCTTAGCTCCATCCTTTCCTCCTGCGCCATCGATTAATGGGGGGGGGGGGGACAAAAAAAAAAAAAAACAACCAGAACGGTCCAATGCCATCTTAAGTTCAAGAAAACTGTCAAACTAAATTTAAAATTTCCTTCAACTAATGACGCTATGGTAGAGTCACTTTAAACCTGTTAAAAAGGTCGAACGATGAAAGGTGCACACTGCATAGAGCATTCATTTAAATGAGTTTAATGAGTAGATTAACCCTCTAAATACCAAGTTAATTCAATCAACTCACCGCACGCTCATTCAAATCAAGAGAGTAGATAAACATTCCTGCTCCGCGGTGGTTGTTTTTGCCTGCATCACCAATTGAAGGCGCTTATCAAAACTAGTTTGAAATATTCCCTGCTCAGCGTTCCTATTTCATTTTCAATAAAATGAATTGAAACTGTGAAACGAACTAAACTGACTATAAAGTAAACGAATGAATATGTATGGACTTGGTCGGGGTGCGTCATTTCGCCTACTGAATTAGACATTAGAGACCAAATTGCATACTGCCGATTCGCCTTTGCCAAAATGCAGATGAAAAATTGCATAAAATGAATCGGCCTACTAGAAATTTAGCACGTAAGCAAACCATATTTACTGTTTAGGCGTTCAGTTTTAACCTTGTAATTTACAGAGTAAAGTTGTATCCGACACGCGGTGGAGATATGTCAGGACTCAATCTTGCGTGCCACAAAGTTTGCATACTGCTCCGCCAGGGAACTTAGATGGAAATTAACTTTATCCAGTATTTTTTTGTTTTTTTTTTTTTGTGGGTCGTCAAACCTGTTGTTCATGCTGAATTTCTTCGATCATAACTTCAGAATCATTCTGTTCTTTCTGCAATTCTTTAATAAGATGATAAAAACTAGGTAGTTTTTTCCCAACCATGAGACTGAAACGCGCGCCTCTTCCCAAACATGAGACTGAAACGCGCGCCTATGTGCCAAGCTTCGATCAGATCATTTGTCCTGACATCCCCATCTGACATGAGGGTGTAATTTAGCTTTCCCTTTTAGGAAAGGATCATGCTGATTCATGATGGAATTTTTTTTGTTTTCATATCCATAGAATTTCACTAGGTTGAGTTTTGATTCCTTTCCTACCAGTTGTTATTCCGTTGTTTTATTTCTCGCCTCATTAGTCACTTTTGATGTTCGGAAATATGCCTAAGTACGCCCAAATAGGCTTCATTTAAATGCTAAATTTATAGTAGGCCGATTCATTTTATTCAATTTTTTATATGCATTTTGGCATAGGCGAATCGGCAGTAGGCAATTTGTTACTCATGCGTAATGCAGTAGGCGAAATGACGTACACCCGGATTTGTTACCTAAAGGATTAAATGGACGAAATGTTGCGTTTCCAGATTTCACTCGACCATTGTTTTTAGAGGACAGTGAGTGGTGGCTCGTAAAACGGGATGTTACGCCCCCATTGCTTAGTTTCCCATTTCACCGAATGAATGTGCAATCTTGGTTGCCCAATGCGTGGAATGAAGGAGCCTGATGAAAAAATGCATCCAAACAATCTTATTTTTTTTTTTTAATAAAAGAAAGTACTTAGTCTAGCGGTACTCATAATTAATAGGTCATATTTTTATACTAATTTACTCCTTTTGTCCATGTGAAACGATTTAAAATACTTTTTCGATGCATACAGTTCAGATATCACATTTTTTTTTCAATTTTAATCCAAAATTTAGGCCAATTCTTTCAATAGCTACTCGTCTATAGTGTAAGCTTTCCTTCATCGAATTCAAAAACTTTTATAGGATTGCCTGGAAAGTGAGATGGTTTCGTGACAGCCAATTTTATATTTTTATTTTTAATTCCGCTAACAGGTCAAATTTGCGCTGGAACGGGAAAAATACACGACCGGGGTGTATCATATCAATGTCTCCTACTCTCCTCAGTATAAATCTATGATTAAGAATCGATTCGACGGGGGTGCGGTTTTTTATATAGGTTCATATCGGAGAAAAACGATAATCAATAGATCACGATCCGCCACTGATGCTGCTATGAATGAGTTGCTTGTTGATTCGACCCAATTAAGGAGACGAGAGTGAAGAGTCTCTAACACCCCCCCCCCTCCAGCATTTTTACATGAAGGATAGAGGAATTGCCATTGTAAAGAAAAGTCGGAAGCCTCTTTGTTTATTGAAATTTTCCCCCTCCTTTTCATAGCGCGAAATATTTCCGATCGTTGTTTACTTTTCCTCTTATCAGAAATTTACTTAGCGACTTTGCAACCCCCCCCCTCCCACCCCATCTCCCGGACCACCTCGTCCCGCCAATGAGCTTTACTTACTTGCTCCACCGAAGTTACTTTACAAGGCATGCATAATTTCGCAATCCCCTCCTCCCTCTCCTCCCGCTCCGCCCATGACCCTTTGCTCGATGAAGCATTCCTATCGTTTACAACGAGATCTTTTGAACGGCGGATACCCACCGTTTATTGAAGTTGGAGAATTGGAGCATGGTTGCCAGATGTCATAAAATAATATCCAAATCGCCTGTTGAGACCAATTTAAAATTCGAAAATTTTCTTTCACGTTATGGCATCTACGCATCAGAAGAGTAACTTTCAAACTAAACGTTAACTCGCTTTCCCTGATCCACGAAAGTTTAATTAAATATTTTGCATACTTAAAACATTTGAGCTCCTCTATCTTGTTGGCATTTCCTTGAAATCGATATTCTTTTGTATATTAGGTGAACCCCCTGCCTGTCCCTTGATGCACCCTCCCGATGCAAGGCCCCCACTCATCACACGTATTCTCCAAATCCGACATACGCTAAGATAGGGTATGTTGAGAATCAGTAGCGGCCCGTGAGATTCGGCAACCATGCATTTTTCCCACTCAAACTTAGGTAAAAAATCGATTCAAGCGGAGGCTGGCAGCCTCCTCGAGTTTCGATTGTTTTCCATGTATTTAAATGGGATAAAAACACTGTTGCCAAATCGCACGAGCCGCCTCTGTTGAGAATATGCGCTATTTTATCGCTTGCTCTCAGGTGGGCTCCAGATAGAGATGAGCCTGAATTTAAGCGGTATACTCAACTTATATCAGTGGTAGTCTTTTTCCTGATTAATAAATTCAAGATATGGCGAAGGCAGGCTCTCCAGCATAGAATGATTTAACAAATCTCTACGTATACAATGCTCATTATAATAATGCTCAATTGGTGCCAATTTTGGCTACCAAAGTGCAAACGTATAATTCAAAGCAGTGGCGTCATTTGCGGGGGGGGGGGGGGCGACACTTCGGCACCCCCCCCCCCCAAGAGTCGGCTAAAGGTAAGAAAGTGCTGACCTTTTTTTTGGTATAGAAGAAAAATTCGAGTTAAAATCTGGTGATCACCAACACACTTTGTTGTAATTTAGGGGCGTAAATATAGGGTATGCAGGGCTGTAGGGCTCTAAAATTATATTGATGAGCAAGAAAAAAAAAGAAAAAAACAAGCAGGGGAACGAACTCCAATACAATTTATGTATTGGTAAAGCGTGCCACGACAGATCTGTATGCAGCTGAGGGCCACCCGGAGGCAGTAAGTCCGCTCGTGCCGTATACGAAAGTGCGACGGCAAAAACAGGTCGTTTTCCCCCCTTTTTGTGTACTCACGGATCTTTTTGAATATACAGGATTTTATGCATGAAAAAACTCTTCAATCACCTGTAGCAAAAGTTTGTGAGAGCCTCATTCTGGGTCATACTGCTACCGGATTTTTTTTTTTTTTTTCTCCGTGAAGTCTTGTAACTGTTTCACGGAAGAGTGTGCAGTGAGAGTACATACCTTCATCGCTTAACATATCAATTAGAACATTCTAGGCGTGAACACTGAACAGTGAGCATTGAAGAGCCCATCATAATAATCACAAGACCTTTGCGCATGTTCTCGTGTTCACGTCCCCTCAAAACAAAACAATAAAGAGACCAAGCAAACAGCGAACACCTTTCATGATGTAAAGCAGAAACACGACGCGACACGAAATGAGACGATTACTTACCACTGTTGCCACACCAACCATATAATGAAGATTCCCTCTTGTATTCTTTCACTGTAGGCATCAAAATCCCGGACTGCCATTTTGCGAATATTTAATGGCATTCTACAATTTATCAGTGATTTAACCGATTGAAGGAAAGATTACTTATTTGAGTATTTTTTTTATAAGTCGTTGTTATACTTCTTAACTGATATTTGTAACCTTTGATATAACTGGTGAATCACCGATGGATAATAAAATGCCATTAAAGATCCGCTAAATGGCAGCCCTGCAAAAATCTTTCAAAATAAATAGAGTTTGACCAAAAATGTAAAAAAAAATTAGACAACCCATGGATGAGTGCTGTATCCATGGGCGGATCCAGAAATTTGGCAACCATGAATTCATCCCATTTGAACATATGAAAAACAATCGATTCTCGAGGGGGCCATGGCCCTGTTGCTAATCGATTTTTTTCATGCATTCAAATGGGAATAATACACAGTTGCCAGATTGCTGGACCCGACTTTGGCTGAATCAGAATAGGTCGACATCCTCCAACAATTTAGAATACATAGTAATTTTTCATTTTTTTTTTTTTTTTTCGAAAAATTGGAAATCTGAAGAATCATTTGAAAAAAAGTTGCGAGAAGCTGTTTATATTTGTAGTTTTTAAATCTAGAAAGTAACAATGTGCGCAGCGTGCAACGGGGCTCTATTTAATCCCATGTAAAAGATTGAATTCGTGGGTGTTCACCGAACTTCCAATAATTCTATCTCCGATATTTCTAATGGGTTCACATTAACAAAAACCATGTTGCCAAATTGCACACTATGCCTCTAAATGAGCGCATATCTATCGCGATTCGTTCAGTATCAAGGTAAATTCTTAATATCGACTTGCAAGTACCTACATTCATAATTCCTTCCGCTAGTTGGGCGTTACTGTCGAGCGCGCTCTGCAACCATACTTTCCCACATTTGACCATTATTTGAGATGGCTCCAGTCAAATTTTCGAATATTTTTGACCGTTATCTTCGAAAACAAATACTAAACAACATTTTTAAGCTGTCTTAGACCAATTATTTCAGGCTTTCGAAAGTAGTAGCAATAAATTGTGAGTTTGAGGGCTTCACACGAATTCAATCAAAACCTTCGAACTCAAAATTGATTGCCAACATTTTCGATCAGAAAAATTGGTCGTAGAAAGCTCAGAATGGTAGCGCAATGTTCCTTAAGATTAAAAATATCGTTCAAACATTTACAAAATGTTGTTTGTAGAGTTGTAGCGCCCGTAAATGATGTTCGAACCCGTAAAAGTTATGGCTATATACTATACAGTATCGCATAGCCATAACGGATTAGAATGTTACTACAGGCTGCTGAAGATTCGTCTTCAGCAAGATGTATATATGTTTAATTGCTACTGCCACGGCCGTTTTGCTGTAATGCTGTTTTTGGACGAATTTTTCTGTCAACATTTGCTGTGACAGTTTCATATACCGTGTGTCTTTGTACCGTGCACGCATTCAGTGATGTACCGCATACTTGAAGTTAACATTTGCTATCTTTTTTTTTCATAACTGTAGTGCAATCGAATTCAAATTTAAAATGACCAGAATTCGAACAAAAAATTACCGAAAAGAAATACCGGTTGTATTTATGAGAGCTCTGGTATTATTAAGTAGAACTCTCATAATTTTGGCCAGAAAATCTGACATTTTTAACCACAATAATCTAGTAACAAATTCTAGGGTGTCTGGTCAAAATGGCTAGAATTCTATTTAAAAAGAGCCAGAATGGGACAGTTGCAAGGGTCTGAAATTTTGTTTTTTTTTTATAAAGAAAATTATAGTACTTGCGATGGGCTGAGGACAATGGTGCCTTTGGTTTTTTCCTAAGTGTCCCGGTTCCGGAGATACACACGTGTAAGGTTGTAAAAAATAGTATTCATAGTGACGTCACCACACGGTGTTCCTATTTAAAACAATGTATTTTTGGCCAAAATCTCATCTCCGGAACAATGGGACTTTAGAAACCAAAGGCAACTTTGATCTCAGCTCATCTAGTTCTTTTATTTTCTTTATATATAAAAAAAAAAAAAACAAAACAAAACAAAACAAAAACAAAATATTTCAGACCCTTGCAACTACTAAATTAAGAAAACGGACTCACTTGCGTGAATAAATTATTAGCAACACACAAGTACTAAATCAAATAAATTAAGAAAACGGACTCACTTGCGCGAATACATTATTAGCAAATAATTTATTCGCGCAAGTGAGTCCGTTTTCTTAATTTATTTGATTTAGTACTTAAGTGTTCTCTTTTTTATTATTTTAACCTTGCAACTAAGGTAGGTGACCCAAAGGTGGCCATACCTATGCTTGGGGCCACTTTGCACGTATAAGGCATGAGAGATAAAAAAAAACTAAATATGTCAATTTACTCTTCAGGCAGTTGGCTATCATATGTTAATATCATTTTTTTCAAATTTGCTTGTTTTTGAAGTTTTTTTTCAGTTTGAAAAAAAGTAGGGTTTTGGCATCGCGCAAAACGTGCACCTAAGGTGGCCACCCCTCATATTTTTGATGCACCTAAGGTGGCCACCCCGTTTTAAATTTCATTAATACGTATTCAAATGATATTGAATCGTTCAATAACGGAATCTAAACCCTAGTGACACCAGAAATTATAGTGATTATGATGAATTGAATGTCAATGGGTGGTTAACCCCCCCCCCTCCGTTTGACCCCTCTAATTTATTCCATTTTTATTATTTCTCATTTTCTCACTTGGTTGTTGGAAAAATTCCAAAAAATGTTGTTGGTAGTAATTATTTGCCTACCTCCCCCACCATCACCCCTAACCCCACCCAACCCCCCCACCCCCCACTCCACCCCCACATCCCCCCTTTTTACTCCTCTTATTTATTCTATTTTTACTACTTCTAATTTTCTCACTTGGTTGTTGGAAATATTCCAAAAAATGTGGTTGGAAGTAATTATTTTTCTACCTCCCCACCCCACCCCACCCAACCCCACCCACCCCACCCCCACATCCCCCCCACATCCACCCCCCCCCCTTTTGATTCCTCTAATTTATTCCATTTTTATTATTTCTAATTTTCTCCCTTGGTTGTTGGAAATATTCCAAAAAATGTGGTTGGTAGTAATTATTTGTCTACCTCCCCACCCACCCCAACCCCCACCCACCCCACCCCCACATCCACCCCCCCCCCCCTTTTGATCCCTCTAATTTATTCCATTTTTATTATTTCTAATTTTCTCCCTTGGTTGTTGGAAATATTTCAAAAAATGTGGTTGGAAGTAATTATTTTTCTACCTCCGCACCCCACCCCCCCCCCACATCCACATCCACCCCCACGTCCACCCCCCCCTTTTGATTCCTCTAATTTATTCCATTTTTATTATTTCTAATTTTCTCCCTTGGTTGTTGGAAATATTCCAAAAAATGTGGTTGGAAGTAATTATTTTTCTACCTCCCCACCCCACCCCCACATCAACCCCCCCCCCTTTTGATTCCTCTAATTTATCCCATTTTTATTATTTCTAATTTTCTCCCTTGGTTGTTGGAAATATTCCAAAAAATGTGGTTGGTAGTAATTATTTGTCTACCTCCCCACCCCAACCCCAACCCCCACCCACCCCCACATCCACCCCCCTTTTGATCCCTCTAATTTATTCCATTTTTATTATTTCTAATTTTCTCCCTTAGTTGCACGGAAAAAAACTACGGTGAAAATAACCATACGGATACCTGATTTTGGCACCTGCTAGATGTTATGGTAAACTTGACGGAGTATGGTAACAGGAGTATGGTTCATTTACCGATACTTTGAGTAAATTCAACATGCAATCAGGTAACATCACCTAGTACCTAGTCAAAACATAGTATACTTCTGGTTAACATTACCATAACATCTAGCAGGTGCCAAAATCAGGTATCCGTATGGTTGTTTTCACTGTAGTTTTTTTTCCGTGTGTTGGAAATATTCCAAAAAATGTGGTTGGTAGTAATTATTTTTCTACCTCTCCCACCATCACCCCCAACCCCACCCCACTCCACCCACACACCCGCTCGCTTGAATTTAAGAATAAAAAAAAATGTTTTGATTTCAAATAATAAATTTTTTTTCGTTTTATTGTTTGTAACGAATCATTCGAATTCTTAATTTTTATGCTACAAGTACAAAGGTACAAAAATAAAAAATATAAACAATCAACTGCCGTAAAATCATCCACGTACCTAACTTTCATATTTTACATTTAAATCATTTATCTACTCATTCATACATTCATTTTAGTAAGCTATGCGTCAAAATTAGTTTCAGGAAGTAAGACAGCTTTAATTTCATACCATAAAAACTCTCTATTGGTCAAAATGTATTCAAAGATGATGCTGGAACATGTTGATAGTCAGTGTCATTAATGCACCTAAGGTGGCCCACTAGGGCGGGCTACCTTTGGTGCACCTGTCAGACCACGTGTTTCCACAAATATCTGCTCATATCGTCAAAACACGTAAAGTTTGCAAAAAGACAATTACAGGTCATGAAAGTAGAGTAAATTAGCTTTCAGAATATGTATCACATGTCAAGAATAAATTAATTTAAGGGCTTAGCTTTTACGATTGTTTACTTTCGTGAAAATTAGTTGGCGACCAGCGAAAATAGATAATGCACAGTTCCGCGCCGACTGAATCGCCCGATGCTCTTGATTTTTGGAGTGGGGGAAGCGATAGCATCCTTATACACAGCACTAACGCCATCTATTGTCAATTCGCGTAATTAACTGAAATAAGCAGGGGTGGGCCACCTTAATAGCCGGGCCACCTTTGGGTCACCTACCTTACCCCATTCTCCGGAAAACTGCCGGAATTACTTTACAGAAACATTTTATGGATATTCTAGCCTTATCTAGTAACGAAGTTTTCTTAGTGTGCAACTGACTTATTGGGATAGTGTCTGAATGGCATGAAACTTTAGAAAGTAGACAGACAAACTCTGGGCTTCATTCATAAATTAGACCAATGAACTTCGGGATACGTTTATCCTCATTTCGGCAACTATGTTGACACGATGAATATATCCTCGACTTTATATGTTGTGTTGCGTGCACATTACTAATTGGTAGAAGTTCTTCTGAAGGAAAACGCGTAAGGAAGATCGTTCTTGTGCTGTTTTCCCCCCTCTCCCCCTCCCGCCACTTTTGTCATGCTCGAGTATTTGTTATGCTGAAGTTTTGAAACTTGAGACGAGCAGAGCGGGAGGGCGTAAATTTACAGGCTTATTAAATTCTTTAAGGAGATGGCAGCTGAGGCAACTTCCTCCCCCTCCCCTAACTCTTACCCCCTTCCGCACCCCTTTCCCCCTCCCCTCCCCTCCCCGCCACGCTTTTGAATGTCGAGGACCACCGTGGCAATAAGCTCAACAGGCTAGAGCAGTAGCGAGCGAGGATCGTTAAAATGAAAATTCTCCGAGAAAAATAAGGGAAGGGGGATGAGGTAATTTTTACAAGAGTGTGTTAGAAAGTCTCGTTTTGCTCGTATTTTGTTTCTCTCTCTCTCTCTCGTTTACGCTCCACTTCTACTAGTACGTCATTCCAGTTACAATCACGGATGAAGAGAGGGTCAGGAGAAACTAAAGAAGAAAGAAAAAAAGAACTTCCCTTCCCCTCTTTTGGAGAGAGTCTGATCCAATTAGCTATACTCGTTGGCAAACCGATATTGCAACGGTCCTTGGTAGCCATTCGATCGGAATTTTGTGCGTTGTCTTATTTAAAATCCACAAAAGCCCTCCTTATTTGCTCTTTTCATCTAGAAAAGACTCTTGAGGTAATGTTAGTTTCAGAGGTGCAGGCGAAGCTTACGAATAATATAATCTTTGGCGAATTTTCAAGTCAACTTAAAACTTGCCCAAGACTTTCTTTTTTTGGTTTTAGAGCGTTCTTTATTATTAATGTAAGTCCAAAGCTCAACCTCATTTTCATTAATTTCCATCACAGAATATGAGAAATTATATTGGATAAAATTCCAAAGAATATCGGTTCGGGTCCGTCAGCACTTCTGAAACGACTTCTACAATCGCAACGGGGACGAAAATATCAGGATTAGAGATTTTTGGGTATGTAATACTTACACAAAAGCATGTGCGCTGAAAAGAATGTCTCTGTTCCGTAACGAGAAATTTGTTTAATTTTTATTCTTTTACAACCGAAATTGGGCTGTCGTAAGATTTTCTATAAAGCAATTTAAGAGTCAATTCAGAGGTAAAAACCAGCGGAGAATAACGACGTGAGCTCTAAAAACTCACGAAGTCCGAACTAAACCTCTCAAAATGATTTTAAAAGCGCGAGCGTAAAAAACGAGGCCGGGCACTAATAATCGGAGATTCTTGTCTAAACTCCTAAGGGCCAGGTTAGCTCAAACCATAGGTAGTTAACTATTCGTACTCGGGGGAGTTGGAATTGCCTGTACAAAGAATTGAAGGCACTCGAAGAGACCTTATCTTGTAAGTGTTTTCATCGATAATCGCCTTTATCCGGAATAAAGACTGAAACAACGTGAAACAAACTACAGGAGAAAAACAAATATACTCGGGCTTGGTCCTTAAAGGGTTGATTTTATCACTCTCTTTACGCTATAGCTATAAAGGAAGGAGATTCACAGAGTGACTTATAGCATCAGAGTATAATGCTTCACCGCCGGTTATTGTTGATTACGTGATCAACCGTGACACTGGTGACAAGAAATTCGTCTCTTTGATGGAGTTACAATATTTACAGATAGGAAATTCCAGCCCCCGCGGGCCGTGTGAGGGAGATCTTGGTATTTTATCCCCCCTCCCCCTCCCAGAGACCCATATTTCATCCCCCCTCTTTTCCCTATTTTTGGCCGAATATTTTATGAGTTCAGGAGTGGAATTCGTAAGGCTTTAGTGCTCTCATCATAGGCAGACCGTGACCAATAAAGTGGGAGTGGGGCTAAAAACTGATAACTTTTTTTTTTTTTTTTTTTTTTTTTCTTCTCAAGTCTCAAGTAATGACTTTTTCCCGATTTTTAGCCCCTCCACCCAAAAAAAGCCCCTGATACGGTCCGCCTATGGCTCACATATTAAATTTCGCTGGTTTTAACCTCTGAATCGACCCTCGCTAACCGCAAATATTTGCAACAGCTCCGTCTCGGTAAACGTTCCCGGAATTTCCTTTTGTAAATCTCCCTCGTTTGAATCGCTCCAAGAAAAAGCGCGGGTTTTAACCTGATATGTGGCAACCATGGGCAACTGCAACCTGCGACAGGAGAAAGACATGAAGATCATGTCGGATCTTTGGTAGACAGATGATTAAGCCACAGCTGAGCTCACTCCGCAACGCTAAAGCAAAGGTATGGATAATCTGGTTTAAGCTGGTCCACAACTTGACGTTCAAAACAGTGACTTGACATCGAGATAATGATGATAAAACTGCCCGCTTCTTTTTCTAAAGTCAGACGAGTCAAGCGGAATGACCGCTCAAAGTGTAACAATATACCTCACTTCACCTCCAACTACAACGAAGAGATGATTTACAGTCAACCATCTACGGCAAATTTTGGTGGATGTTACTTAAAAAAGCCACGAATCAAAATATCTCAGTCTCTTTAAATTAGAATTAGACCTTAGCCCGTCGAGATGCCTTATTTCTAACGGTCGGTATCGTGAACAAACGAATACCATAATTTTTCTACCATTTGTCCTTATACAAAAGTATCGATTAGAAGAGGTTCCCATGCTGCGGATCGATTATTTTCTATTGATTCAAATGGTATAGGTTATCGAAGAAAATCATGATCGCAGCCATATCGCTCGTTCAGCATGCGTATATCAAAGAATTAATTTGTTGGTCTCATTTAGACCAGAGCTGCCATACTTGTTGTATGTTTAACGGGATTTTTCAATTCACGATGCATTTTGGTTTCTTGGCTGTAATCTTTCCTCAACCGTAGGAGTTTTCACTGTCTTAAACAAATTTTCGAAGATTTCGATATTTATTGGCGATATCACCAATTGTGAAAAGATTACAGATGCGAGTATTTTCGTGTATTACAGTCATAAACCGAATTAAACATGTGTAATCTTTTAGTCAATAGGTGCAATCATCGGCAAATCAAAAAATGTCACTAAATACCCACAAAACGACTAGCTCTGGCAGATGGAGCCAAGGAGTTCCGAGCCACTGAAGACTGCCCACATGCCACTGTGTGCTGGCGTGTCACTGTCAGCATGGAGAGCGTGGACAGTTTATGTTTACGTTTGGCAACACTGCGCGGAGATGTCACTGGTCCATGCCAAAGATTACAAAGCCTTAGAACTTATGACTGCGTACCCATAACCAGCATATTCTCTAGCTTGCTCCATCATGTGTGTTTAGATACGGCTTAAAAAAATATGTATATTTTGGACATTTCAACGTAGAATAGATTTAATTATCATTAAATTAAAGAAGAAGAAGAAACCGCAATAATGGGGAAGTTGCAAGGGTCTGAAAGGTTATGTTTTTTACTAAGAAAATGAAAGTACTTGACGAGCTGAGAACAAAGATGCCTTTGGTTTCTAACCAAGTCCCATTATTCCGGAGATGAGATTTTGGCCCAAAATACATTGTTTTAAATGGGAATTCCGCGTAGCGACGTCACTACGAACACGATTTTTTGCAACTTTACACCTGTGTATCTCCAAAACCAGAACCCTTTGGAAAAAACCCAGGGGCATCATTGTTCTCAGCTTATCAAGCACTATCAATTTTGTAATAAAAAAATGACAATATCAGACCCTTGCAACTGCCCCATTCAAAAGTTTTTATTTATTTTGTATGAGTTCTCAATTTCTTGAAAAAGTTACGACCACCTTCTATAATTTTGATTTCTGATCAATTGAATACGCAATCTATCCCTTGTTCTCAGTAAATATAACTATAAATAACTAAACATGTATTGATAATTTCGCAACAGCATGCATCGTGCAGGATGTGACGTCAATGTTGCTTGATGCGAAGTTTCTTCATACTTAAAGTAGGGTTTAGTTTGAGCTCTTATAACTCATACACCAAATGTTTGAGAGAAATGTTGAAAATTAAATCCGAGGAGGTAAGTACAAATAATCGCAATAGATCGTAAACTGTTAGCTATAGGGGCTGGGGTAAAATAGTACACATATAGCGTACCTTATTTCCCAAACGGCGGCGCGGTAAAAATACTTTCAAAACAAACTATATTCGATATTTGTCCTACATATTACGCCCCTCAGCGATCTTGTGAATATACAAATATACAAAAGCGCAATAAATAACAAACCAAACTATACTGACTGCAGCCACCAAATAAAATATTCTGATGGCGAGGCAAAGGTAACACCGAAAGGGAGCGTTGCTAGTCGCAGGTTCGTATCGAGCTAATACTCCAATAAAAATAATTCAAATTCATCGAAAATACGGAGCTTTTGCCCGAGAAGCTGCTGACACAATCTGTTCGTGAAGGGATCTAAATTAAATTCATCGTGGTTTAGAATAAGAGGATGAACTAAATCGTTCATTGCTAAAACAAAGTAAGTACCGGCAAGTTCATTAACGGACACGAAAAAAAAAGCAATCAAAATTTGACAATGCTAACTACTATCTCAATGAAACGTGGCTCTAATTCCTCCTCTGAGGTACAAACAACGCCATGCAATTAAAATGTAATTTCATTTCACCCCAATTCTTTAAGCTTAATAATTACAATTTTGACCGGAAAAAAAACTTCTCATACCCTGGCTCAAAATGAAAATGCTTTTGAACTTGGGCGGCTTTTGAAATGAACGGCTTGAATAATGTTAAGTCGAGGCGATTTAAGCGCAGGAGTTTTCTTGGAAAACCGCCAGAATTGACGGCTCGAAGGCGTAGTGCCAGTGAAAAGTGAGTTTCTCGAACCGTCCGCATTGTTGTAAAGTTTACAGCTTACACAATGTTTCATCGCAATTGAAGCCATTCATGCAAGAGTATAAGTCATAAAACATTGGGCGTGTTCTTTATGAGAAAATATCACCATAGACAGAGAATTTAGATGTCTAATTAGGAGCGCACCGAATGTTTTATGATCCATTATTTGTGTCCAATAACGATGTAAAGCTTCAGTTTCACGCTTTTTGGTTGGATTTGAGAAAGAAGCCTTGGTTATTTGTTTACAACACGGATATGGATAGTTCAACGGTAACAGAACCTATAGCTGACGCTGATAGTTGTCATAGAAATTGCATCACCAGCGTTGAAAGCTACTGAACGAATTAATTTTTCCAGTCAACATTGTTTCTTTTAGCAAGTTCATAAAAAAGGGCAAATTTAATGATACACATTGAGATCACTTAACTTTTCGACGAGTCAAAAAGCTATACGCATAATTTCAACGATTCTTTAGGCGTTTTTACGATGCAATTTTTGTGTTATCTATCGTCAGTAAGAAGTTGTAACTATTACCATGGAATTTCCCATCACTAGAGAGTGAGGACACCATGTTTTAAGTCCTATTACAAAGTGAGGCAAGCATGCGCGGACGGAATGTATTGTACATGCCTCTTACTTTTCAGACTCAACCCTTAACTGCGCCGGGGCACCCCTATGAGGCACATAATATATTTCCTCCATGTTGAACTCTTAAAGTTAAAATAAATTTTTTTTCCATGTGGTCATCCCTCCGGCACATATCGAGGAAAAGTTTCGATTTTTCACCGAAGTCTGTCACCGAAGGCCCCACATTGGGCGCCATCTGAGCATTAGAAAACATATTTAACCATTTGACCTTGATTTTCTCCCTATACTGGCCCATGTTAAATTTAGTGCTTTGCAGATCTTGGGCGCAAAAACTGATGCTAGAAATTTTTTCATTATTTTCCCTTTAATTTTGAGTCAAAAACGCAATTGAAAAATCATGTTTTAAAGAAAAAAATCGCGCAGTAAAGGGTTAAATCAAATAAAGTATAATATATTCAATTGAAACTAGTTGTAGATGACAGTGCGTGACAGAATGTTAATAAAACTACGCACAGTCAGCTGAGAAAACTCCGTTTTTACCTGCGGGCCGATCATTTACTTCTCATCGTTAAACCGATCGTTAAGGGATGAGTGATTTCATTGGTCGATTATTGTAAAACATAGCCGTTGCTATGGTAATCATCGTTATAGTGTCCGTTTTTCAAAGGTTACTCATGAATAGCCTTTATAAAACGAGACTCTGAGCGATGGTTACCATAGCAACAGCCAAGTTTTACAATTTTCGACCAATAGAATCACTCGTAGACAGTTTTAACGATCAGTTTTATTGGTGGATCGAGAGGTTATGAAAAGAATTAATACGTTAATTGGATGTTTTACTATGCATTTTTATTTTAATTGTGATTTTACGGCGACTCATCGACCTTACACGGCGTAGAGAGAGACTGGACTGGAGATGCTAAAAAGACAAATAGGGGATGAACTAATCTATGCGACGCAATAGTGAGTGAGGGTGGATTTTCTTGGAAGAAGAGAAAGCCAGATGTGTGATCTTCACTGTGTCCACTTGAGTCGAGGTGACTCGGCGATGTTGTCAAATGGAATAATTAATTTTTGCTTATTTACATTATTTACAACACGCCCCCTCAAAAATTAATCTGATCATTTTCAATTATTTACAATTCTCACTCTCATTATCAATTATCTTAGTTTACATTTATTTACAATGGGCTCTCTAAAAATATGATCATGAATTATGATTAGCTTAAGTTACGTTACAGTCGAATACTCTGAATTTTCGAGTTGATATAAATTTGTTCATTTGCGCATCATTTATACTTTGACGATTTGACAAAGATGCTCTGTTGCCGTGCAGATGTCCTTGAGTACCAACTGGGGAAGATACTTAAATTGGTCCAACATTCGTTGCTAGGATGAGGGAAACCCAGTAAAACCTCAATCAGACCATTCACTGCGTGTTATCTCTGGAATCGAGTCCAAGTCCTGACTTCAGTTGCGTAAACTTGGCAACTGGTAGTGGCTTCGTCAGCAGGTCGGCCAATTGATTTCCTGTGAACACATATTTAACATCGATTACCTTTTTCTCGACTTGCTCTCTGGAGAAGTGGTATTTTACGTCAATATGTTTTGATCTTTTGTGGCAAACTGGATTTTTGGATATATTTATGCATCCATTATTATCTTCAAAAATTACGATTGGCTTTGTCATAATCACGTTTATACTGATTAAAAATGATTTTAACCAAAGAGCTTCTCTCACTGCTTCAAATAGAGCCATATATTCTGCTTCGGTGGATGATGCAGCCACGGAGTTTTGTTTCTTCGTGTTCCAACAAATGGTGCAGTGTTCAAATAATTCACAACAGGAAACCTGTTGTGCTCTTTCTATCATTTTCGTCATTTGCCCAATCGGAATCTACATAGCCACACAAGATATCAGTAAATTCACTTCTTTTATAGGTCAATTTTAATTTACTTGAGCCTTTTAAATACCTCAAGACTCTTTTTAAACATTGCCACAACTCTTTATTACTTTTACTTGCGTATCTACTCAATATATTGACAGCAACACATAAATCAGGCCTTGTACATATCATGACGTACATTAAACAACCAATCACACTTTGACACGGGGCATCGTACTTTTCATCAGAGTTTAATGCGACATAGTTTAATTTATTTTCAAGAGGAGTACTGACAACATTGCATTCACTCATATTGAATTTTTTCAGGAGTGTGTCAATGTAATTACTTTGATGTAAACTTATTACTCCGTCACTTCGCTCAATTCTAATACCTAAAAATAGTTTAATTTCGTCTAAATCTGTCATACGGAACTCACCCTTCAGGTACTCTTTGAACTTACTCATAGTCTCGCAACTTTTGCAAATTATGACAACGTCGTCAACAAAAAGTATGACGTAAATTTTTTTATCGACGCTACCTCTGTCAAGAAAATAGATGCACCGGTCAGCTGGTGAATTTTTGAAACCAACGTGCAATAGTTTAATTTCGAATGTTTCAAACCAACATCTCGCTCCTTGCTTTAGGCCATAAAGAGCTTTGTTCAGTTTACACACCTGATTTTTTTCACTTTTAACTCCCTCCGGAACTTTCATGTAAATTTCTTCTCTCAGTGCTCCGTTTAGGAATGCTGTTTTTACGTCCATGTGATGGACTAATAAATTAAATTGATTTGCAAACGCTAGTAATATTCTAAAACTTGCAATGCGAGCAACAGGGGCAAAAGTCTCATTGTAGTCCTCTGCAAACCTTTGGCTGAAACCTCGTGCTACTAATCTTGCTTTATATTTTGCAGGGTTGCCAAACTCATCATTTTTTATTGCAAAAACCCATTTACAGTCGACAATATTTTTGTCGTCAGGCCTTGGTACAAGAGTCCAAGTATGATTCATTTTCAGCGAATCAAGTTCCTCTGTAATGGCCTGTTGCCACATCGTCTTATCGGTTCTACTCCCGATTTCATGGTATGATGTGGGAATATTGCAAGTTATTGATTGAGCACTTAATAGATAATTACTAAAATAATCAGTTTTCTCCTCGTCATAATTAACACTTGGCAGCTGCTTAACCCTTTCACTCCTCCTTAGCGTTTCATTGTGATTTTGGTGATTTTTATCACAGTTTTCGTGTGTTTGCTGGCTTACAACAGAGTCATTTAAGTTTTCTTCTGTTTCTTTATGAGTTTTACTCATTTTACACCCTTCATTTATTTGAGAGTCGTTTTTCGAGTTTAATTTTAACTCATCTCCAGAGTTTAACTTATTGTCAGATGCCTCTGGTTTTTGTGAGTCTGTTACCGTCTTATCAAGTTTATTTACTTCTGATTTTGACACGAGGTCAGATGCATCAGTTTTTTCTTGATTTTTTACGGTAACTCGAGATTTCATGACTGGTCTTGAAATCATGTAATTCGTCTCATCGACTATTACATTTCTGACTCGCACGATCTTTTCATTTTCCACATCCCACGCTTTGTAACCATTCACGTCGTAACCAACTAGGATACCTTTCCAGGACTTTTCATCGAATTTTCTTTTCCTGGTATCATCGTGAATGTAAACAGTTGAGCCGAAAACTCTTAGGAATTTCATCCGTGGTTTTTTACCGTGCCATGCCTCATATGGAGTCTTATTTAGTGATAAGGCTTTAGTCGGAGTTATATTAATTAAATAAGTGGCTGTTAAAACAGCTTCACCCCAAAATGCCTTATTTAAATTGGCTCCAATGAGCATTGCACGTGCTCTCTCTGTTATTGTTCTAACCATGCGTTCTGCGACGCCATTTTGTTGCGGGGTTCGTGGTATTGTTGGGTGATAGGTAATGCCACGCTCAACACAAAACTGCTTCATTTCGTTTGAAAAATATTCACCACCATTATCACAGTATAAATGCACAGCTTTCAAACTAAAGTGTGCTTCGCTTTTTGCTATATAATCTTTGAACACAGAGAAAACCTCAGATTTATGTTCCATTAAATACGTCACACAATAATGTGTGAATTCGTCAATAAAAAGAACGAAATAATTTTGATTATTTATAGTAGAAGGAGTGATGGGACCTGCAACGTCTGAATGTGTTATAAATAGAGGTCTACTGACATAACTCTTATCTTTAATTTTTCCAAACGGTAATTTTGCTTGCTTGCCATTGATACAAGCTTCACAAAAATTATCGTTAGGTAAAACAGTTGCAATTTGGTCGATATCTTCGCACATTTTATGACTTTTTAGCTCTAAAAATTTTCCTTTACTCATATGACCCAAACGCTCATGCCAGATTTTATATTTATCTGCTTGCGATTGGCCTACGCCATATACTGTCATATTATGTGGAATATCGATCAATAAATTCACTGAAAATAAGTTTTGATAAGGCTTACCGCATAGGGCAACATTACTTCCCTTAATGATGTTTACTCCGTTTTGATGAAAAAGTACATCATAGCCCGATCTCTGGATTTTCGGTACCGACATCAGATTGTATGGAACCTCTGGACAGAAAAGAACGTCTTCCAAAATGCCGCTGAAGCCGGATTCACTCCGAACATTGATATTCCCACGTTTATAGGCAGTGATGAATGTACCATCCTTTGCTACGGATATTTTCATCGGAGGTTCAAGAGTTACACACTCGGTAAAAATGTCGTCTCTTTTCACGATGTGAGCCGAAGCTCCCGAATCTAAAATAAATCTCAGATTCTTTTCTTCATGTATTTCTGGTTCATGATTAGCGCTGCGAATCATAAATGCAAAGCCAGAAACATTTTCACTAACTGTCGGGTCGTGACACATCTGAACTGTTTGTGGTCTATCGTTCGAATTGTTATTTCGTTTTAAAAAATAACAGTCTTTCATCATGTGGTTAGTTCGCCCACAATGATGACATTTAAGTTGTTTATTAGAAGAATTAAATTTTCCTCTAAACTTTGACTTAAAAGTCGATTTTCTGTTATTTCGCGCATGTTTATAGTTATTTTTGAAGTGCGAATATTTAGAGTGATTCACTTTTTCATGGTTTTGAACGCTGAGCACTTTATCGCTGGTGTCACTATTCCGTTTCAGTTTCGTTTCGTGATCCAGAAGGCGTGTCTTCACAAAAGACAATGTCAAGTTGTCTTCAGACAGGGTTTCGATGGCAGTGATAATAGAGTCATAGCTGGACGGAAGAGAGGTCAGAAGTTGAGCAACTTTGTCTGCCTCTTCCAACTTAGCTCCAGCTGATTGAAGCTCTGTTATCAGTTCGTCAAAAATTGTGAAGTGGGACAGAAGTTTGCCACCTGCGTTGAATTTCAACGATAAAAGTTTTTTCCGAAGTGTTATTTGAACGGCTAAACTTTTTCTCTCGTAAATGTTATCCAGGCTTAAAATAATTTCTTTTGCGCTCTTTTCGGGGGTTGCAAAATGCAGATGAGAATCCGCGAGATAGTCTATTATGATGCCTTTCGCCTGGCGATTCATAGTATCCCAAGCTTCCGGGCGCGGTTCCGGAGTGGGATCATCTATGACACTTAATATATTATTTTCAGACAACAAGGCACGCACCCTTGTTTTCCACGTACTGTATTTTTCGCCGTCGAAAAGTCTAATGTTTCTTCGTTTATCCATTGTGAATTTTTGTCACTTAATTTTATTTTGAGCACAGTTTATTTACACGATTTATTCACAATTTATACACTTGACACTATACACAATTAACTTTTTATACACTCCGTGTTTATTCACAAACATATATATACAGGTATATATATTACACAGTCGCGAACGCGAAAAAGCTTTTGAGCTCTGGGCCCATAACCTATTGGTGGATCGAGAGGTTATGAAAAGAATTAATACGTTAATTGGATGTTTTACTATGCATTTTTATTTTAATTGTGATTTTACGGCGACTCATCGACCTTACACGGCGTAGAGAGAGACTGGACTGGAGATGCTAAAAAGACAAATAGGGGATGAACTAATCTATGCGACGCAATAGTGAGTGAGGGTGGATTTTCTTGGAAGAAGAGAAAGCCAGATGTGTGATCTTCACTGTGTCCACTTGAGTCGAGGTGACTCGGCGATGTTGTCAAATGGAATAATTAATTTTTGCTTATTTACATTATTTACAACAAGTTTAACGATAAAGTATATGATCGGCCCGCAGGTATGGGTCTTCGATTCTCTCTCTCTTCTGTGAAAACCTAAAACCAACAACCGATCAGAACTCAATGATGAGCTCAAGTTTAAACTCTCCGTATCACCAGCGTGGTTGAATCCCTGTTTATAAAAGAGTCTCGCAATGTGAATAATGAAGAAGAAGAAGAAGAAGAAGAAGAAGAAGAAGAAGAAGAAGAAGAAGAAGAAGAAGAGTTCACGGAGGCGAAGGAGGCGTCTTCTCTGATTGGTTATGGGTTCGCCGAGTTTATAATTGAAGGTTATCTGCTTAAATGAGAATAATAACGAAAAAATAAAGAGCAACAACATTTGCAGGAGAGAACGGATACTTTTATTTCGGTCAAACACTGGTGACATTTGGAACGAAGTTCAAGGCAGACTAAACAGCAGAGGAGTGATGGTTTGAGCGTTGGTCTAGGTGGCGAACTCCAGCCTCAGCTGTAAGTCGTAAAAATCAGTTAAAATATCTCAGAATGCTGTAGATGTGTGAGCAAAATATAAGGAAGACAGTGAACTCACAAAGTCTGTCTAGTTTTAGAAATACTTATGGCTTCACAGCATTTAATATGAAAATAACAATTTCCACAAGGAGATAAATTTATATTTGGGGCTACCAGAATTACCTCTGCGTCCTTAACTAGATTTCTGGCAATATTCAAAATACATTTTTCGTTGAAACCAGCAATATCTTCACAGATATCGGAGTTACATTTAACTATTACGTAGAAGTAATTCTAGTAGCCCCATATATAAATTTTTCTCTGTACAACTCGCCGAGGCTTCCTTACACACGACGCTTATGGCAAGAGGTTAACTTCGTGCTTTCCCTGGAAAAATCACTTTCTTCTGCAAAAACTTAGGTAAAGAAGTTTCAAACAGTGCAATCGATGTCTTTGAACCCCGTCTTGAAAGCCGGTAAATTTTAATTACGAATACACCGCCTCGAAGGAGGCGTTCAAACGGTCATCTTATGGAGAAACATCACACAGAACGCCTCCTTTTCAGCCCCGTGACAGCATGAAATTCAGCAGCCAATCAGAATCGATAAACCCCGCATGGTGAAACTCTTCAATATATGTGCACAGGCGATCTATAGCGTGGTAGCTAAACGCAAAGTAATTTGAAGTCGGGAAACAGAATAATAGCTAGTTAAATACGCTTTGATTAAAGTGGTGCCTCAGCAGTTTTGGCCATTTACACCTCTGTAATTTTAAACGAAAGAAAAGTAAGAAAGAAAAGAAACAAATCGTAAATCCTGTGACTCTGAATGGAAAGAGGAGAAGAGACTTTTTGAATAGAAATGCGAAATTAATAATTAAAAAAATTGAATTATTGATTAAAATAAAAGGTAAATAAATGGTGGATCTGGCGACGCTGGTGAGATGAGAGGAAACTTTCTGAATAGAGAGGCAAAATTATCAAACAATTAATGTAACCATATTATCCGACCTCTTTTTAATTTATTTGCACCCCACCGGAGGTACGACAACTTTTATTCTCAGTCGGTATCCCACTTTTTCCTCTTGCTTTGAAACCAAGAGGATCGCTCTAGATAAACAACTTTCTTTTATTTTTATCAACTTTTTGCTTGCGGGAGTAGGTCGTCAGATGGAAGAACTCAGAAAAGAGCCTCATAAATTTTGTTAATGAGTTTTGATTTTAAAAAAAGTGATCTCGCTCGTTTTGAAACTAAAAGGCCTTTGAAGTTTTCCACTACGAGTATTTTAATCTAGGTAATCACTATTATTCCTAATAACAATTTTATGTTCCTTGCGTACCTATAGGCTATCTTAAATACGCAAATGCCAAAACCAGTGGCAGCTCGTGACATGTGAGTTAAACAATCGATGTCTCCTTTGTATAAACGAATGAGAAAAATCGATCCAAAGGGGGTTTTACAGGAGGAAAAAGTTCACGTCTTGCGTCCCGCATTTTATTTTTTGTCGGTCGTCACGTCACGTTATTCGTCTTGTCACATGAAAATTTCAGAAAGTTGTCGGCTACCACCCTCGAAACACAATTTTGATCGCCAAGTGAGGGTGGGATTACTTAAAGACGCTCATCGAAAAGTTAAAAGTTACACTCTCACAACTTTGAGTCTCGTTCGTAACGCTCACATGCACAGTCCATTTCACCAATGTTGTGTTGTCAGTTGTGGCAAAACTCAACCAGTTGAGCCAACCCCGGTTGAAAACCTCTAACTGACTGCTTATTATAACACGTAGCGTAGAGCTGTGCCCGCGACCTGGCCACGCCGCTGAGGGGCGGAAAAATCAAGCGAACAAGCCAAAAAATAAACAAACAGTAATTACGAGTATAAAAAATAAAAAATAAACAAAAAAAACCATTTTTTTGTAGGCGCCAAATGTGTAGACTTGTGCCCTCTCCCCTCCTCCCATTTCTACACAGTGGCAGATCTAGCCCTCTCGAAGGGGGTGGGGGCGAACTTGCGTTTTTCGCCCCATAGTGACCCCCTTTTTTCTTTGCTTCCTCTTGCTTTCCCCCTCTCCCCTCTTTTCCCTCTTTTTGGGAAACGGGGGGGCAATCGCCCCCTTCGCCACCCCCCTGTATCCACCAATGCTCCCCCTCCAAATGCGTTAGCATCGCTCTGATTGACATGTTTTTATCACAATGGGCAACTCACTACAAACTAACATAAACCAGTATCTACCCCCTTTTTAATTTGCGTGAAAATGCATCCTTTCTTTTTCAATGGCTGAAGAAAAATTGCGAATATTAGACCCTCTCCTCTAGTAGGGAAAAAAAAAAAAATGTTGGTGGTCCGCAATCTCGCTGGATCTCTCCCTTAAGTGGTCCATGGACTGCAAAATGTTGGGAATAAACACTGGTATATAGCTAATTAAATTTGCAGAAAATTCTTTGCTCCTCATAAAAAATTAGTCTTTGATTGAGTTGTGACAAAATGGTTGATCTTGATTTTTCGTAAAATGACAAAAAGAAGTTTGCACGGTTTTTGCAACAAAACATGGACTCTAACTCGCATACCCTTTTTGAAACAACTAGTTCATCTTTGCAACGGGTCAACAACTCTTTTGTGAGCAAACATTATCTTCAATGTGAGTGCCCACCACCACTCATGACTCCTTTTGTCGACAACTCGACACTTGGACTCTGTCAACATGTGTTTGGATTCTACGTCTACACACATGAACTTTGACAAGTCACAACTCACAACCCGCTCTTTTAAAATCAGAGCTCTAACAAATCCATCAAATTTGACAACCGCGCTCAAAGACCACACCACTCACACATACGAGGATTTTAGAGTAGGTATAATGAAATTTTGGCGGGCGGACTCGAAAATGTGACTGTCAAAAGAGACTCTCTGTATCGTCACCACTCACCATCCAAAACTCTAGTCTATCGTTCCTTGTCCCGTATCCCGTGTCCCAAAACCCCAAGTCCCAAGGTGATTCTCTCACCAGTTCCATCCTTTTCATTTCGTATCAACCCCCTCTATCTTCCTCCTCCCCCCCTCCCCACTCCTCCCCCCCTCCTCTCCCTCCTCCTCTCCCTCCTCCCCCTCCTGCCCCTGCCCTCCCCTTCCCCTCCTCCTCCCCTCCCCTCCTCCTTCCCCTCCCCACCTCCTTCCCTTCCCCTCCTCCTTCCCCTCCCCACCTCCTTCCCCTCCCCCCTTCCCCTCCCCTCCTCCTTCCCCCTCCTCCTCTCCACATCATTTCCATCGCACCATTTTTCATCTCGTGTCTCGTGCCTCACGTTTCTTGCTCTTTAGTCCATCGTCACACAGTGCTCCGAAACATGGAATTTCCCGAACATATAATTAAGAGAAAAGTCAAGATTAAATTAACAGTAAATAGCAAGATAAATTAGAAATGAGTAAGAGCAATAATTTTTTGAGCTTAAAACGAATCAAATAACTTGGCCCTTACAAGAAAATGTTAAAACTGAAATGTTTTTAAAGTTAGTCATTCGAAACATCGACCCGCATCGAAACATCAATTCTATTCAAAAATTTCTCGAAAATACACCAACAGGACCCGAGTATTTAATTTTTGATTCATATCCTGAAAACTAAATCTCCAAAACACGCACGGCCACCAGAGGGCGCCTCTTACACTGTATTACATTATTCATTTTGTACAGAAAAACGAGAGTAAGAAGCTTGCCATATACTTCGTATGGCTCGTTTATAAAAATAAAAAAAAATAAAAAATAAAATCAGGAGCTATAGTCTCCAGGAATCACCATAAACATATTTTTTAGTTTTCCTCAACTGTGCACATACATTGTTTGAATGGGATGATTGAAGGTTTTTCTGCGAAAGCTGACAATCATGCTTTCTTTATTGGTATACATACAGGGTGTCCGGTAAGTCCCGGAACGGCTGCGCCATTTCTTTATTTACGCAGATAAAAAAACCAAACTTTGGGAATGTTCCTAGATAAATGAAAACTACTTTTTGGGGGGGTCAAAATTTTGGTCGCCCCTCCCGGGGGGGGCGGGGGCGCCCCTAACTTTTTTTTTTCAAATGGCAACCCCTATCTTGTGATATCTCATTCAAAAGAGGGTAAAAAGCTGAGCATTTTGGCGCAAACCGCATGTCGATATCTCTTTTAGTATTCGAGATATCGAACTTCAAAATTTATGGAAACCCATTTTAAAAAAATCATAACTCTTATTCAGAAAGTCGTTATTTAAAAAACTAGAGGTCTAAACTACTCTACATAACAAGCTCTTTCCAGGGAAAAACACCTCTGCCCAAAAAAATTAACTTACAGTTATTGTTTTTCTTTTCCCGCCAAAATGTTCTAAAAAATTTTGGCGGGAAAAAAAACAATAACTGTAAGTTAATTTTTTTGGGCAGAGGTGTTTTTCCCTGGAAAGAGCTTGTTATGTAGAGTAGTTTAGACCCCTAGTTTTTTAAATAGCGACTTTCTGAATAAGAGTTATGATTTTTTTAAAATGGGTTTCCATAAATTTTGAAGTTCGATATCTCGAATACTAAAAGAGATATCGACATGCGGTTTGCGCCAAAATGCTCAGCTTTTTACCCTCTTTTGAATGAGATATCACAAGATAGGGGTTGCCATTTGAAAAAAAAAGTTAGAGGCGCCCCCGCCCCCCCGGGAGGGGCGACCAAAATTTTGACCCCCCCCCAAAAAGTAGTTTTCATTTATCTAGGAACATTCCCAAAGTTTGGTTTTTTTATCTGCGTAAATAAAGAAATGGTGCAGCCGTTCCGGGACTTACCGGACACCCTGTATATATCTTGTGTTGCGTATTGCATACCCGAAGAACTCATGTCTCAGCTCTAGTTCTTATACGTCGATCTCGATAGAGATTATCATTTAGAGAGGCCGTTTTGCGGACATTTAATGGATTTCTATAATCCATTGCTATTATACTTCTCAACTGATATTTATGTAATCTTTGCTCCATACGGTAAAATCACGAATATAGGCGTACACCATAAGCCATTGTTCTCAACCGATAGGTACTTAAATGTAATATTGCTTCAACCAGTGGCGGCTCGTGCGATTTGGCAACAGTGTTTTTATCCCATTTAAATACATGGAAAACAATCGAAACTCGAAAAGGCTGCCAGCCTCCGCTTGAATCGATTTTTTACCTAAGTTTAAGTGGGAAAAATGCATGGTTGCCAAATCTCACGGGCCGCTACCGGCTTCAACTAGACTATACTATAAGATCCGAGTATTCTCGAACAATGTTACTTATGAGAGAGCCGATTCTAACCGAAAGTGGCGGCGATCAGCATATCAGGAATCTAAATATTGAGTGAGCAATTGCATTACTTTTGTTCGTAATTTTTTCGTTGTAAAGTTAATCTCAATTGTATATTTAAAACGGCAAAATGAGTTAGTACTTAGTAGAAATATTTTGATAGCAGGGGACTCACGGAAATGTGCCTTGTATTATTTGAACGGCGCGGCGCGGCGGCTCGCCAAAAACCCGTCTTTTAACGGCGCGGTCGATTTTGCTAACCAAAAATGGCGTCGTCGAGAACACTCGGGTCTTATAGTATACTCTATAGTATACTCTATTATAGCTTCAAGCAGTTGTACAATCGTTCGATTGAGGAATGCCATCCGCAAAATGGTAGCACTCATATCCGTAATTTTTCGGTACATATACTTAGTGCAAAAAAAATAAGTTGGTGGTGATATTTTTTCCCTATCAATCGCTGAAATCGATGAGCCTCCGACTTTGCCGTTGGTTGACGAATACATTTCGAACGAATGGAGCGGAAGTACTCTTACTTCCTTCTTGGTCGGACTTAGACGTAATTTGAGTGGGATTAATGAGCTTCTTAGGAAAAATCGCCGAGATTGATTATACCGCCTTATTAGTTTATGAAACTCAATATTTCATCTCAGCCAGCGCCCAAGATTTTCCGTGGCGTAGTTTTCCCCAGAAATTCACCCTCAACAACCCGTCCGCCTTCGCACCGTGTGCGCCTCTCTTCTTCTCCATCGTTGACAGATTGAGACAAACAATAATAAGATAAAAACTTAGAAATAGATTAAAAACCACATTTTCTTCGAAAAGGGTAAGCGGTAAGCGCTTCATAGAAGATAAGAATTTCTTTCCGTACAACATTTCACAAAGGTGATCCTTAAAACTTCCGGGTGTTAAAATGGGGCGGTTGCAAAGGTCTGAAATGTTGTGTTTTTTAGAAAGACAATGAAAGGACTAGATGAGCTGAGAACAAAGATGCCTTTGGTTTCTAAAGTCCCTTTGTTCTGGAGATGAGATTTTCGCCCAAAATACGTTGTTTTAAATGGGGATTCCGCGTAGTGACGTCACAATGCACACGATTTTTTACAACTTTCCACGTCCCGGCAAAAAATGAATCGCCCTGTTTGGTCCTAAAAACCGCCTAACATTATCCGAGTGTCGCATGTGGTTTCGGTTTTGAAGCGAACGTCCTAGTGCCGTCCTGCAGTGCAGTTTGAGTAAGGCGGATGTCCGTTTCTCGTGTATTTTTCGGAAACAATGCAGACCTTAACCCATATGTATGCGTTAGGCTTAAGGTTTTTCCCAGGACGTTTTTCGGCTCCGGGAAGTAATCTTAAACATAATAGGGACGTTTCTCGGACAAATTTAATTTTTTGCCGGGGTGTGTACCTCTAAAACTGAGACACAGGAAAAAACCAAAGACACCATTGTCCCGAGCTCATCAAATACTATCAATTTCTCCATAAAAAACATACACTTTCAGACCCTTGCAACTGCCCCATTCTCTCTCTCGATAACAACTTAAAAACCTGTATTATTCGTGACTTCAAAATCCGTCGAAAATGTGACCCCTTCTTTGCCACGAAAAACACTTGAAGGTCCTCAGGAGGGGGGGGGGGGCTCAATCATTTCCACACCAAGCCTGAACATATTATCTCTTATTTTTAATCCGTCTCACACGGTTTAAATTAATTATAAACAGAAAAGAAAATAAAATAGTGAACATTTCAAAAGAATGCTTTGTTGAGCGCTTTCAACTGTCATGTAGGCAAAAACAAGAACCGTGAAGTAATTAATAAGATTTATTTATTGGCTTGAATTAAATAAGGGGCCGTAGGTGTTCAACGTGTAAAAAAAAAAACACAAGTTAACCGGCTAAGAGAAAATTCTGGCCCTCTATTCGATGGAACGTCGATGAGAAATCTTGACCCCGAATGATAAAAGAGCCAGGAGCACAACGAGGAATTTTCTTTCTGTCTCTTTTCACGATTGAAATTGAATGCGTCAAAGGAATTGAAAGTGTTATTATATTTTACTACCAACGTATTTTATTTAATTTTATTTTATTTTGGTAAATTCTATGATGTTTGTACATGAAACTCAAGCAAAATCCGGCACTCTAGCCGCCCGATCCATTATTCATCGTCACATCGCCTAAGAGAGAGAGAAGGAGAGAGAGAGAGGGGAGAGAGAGAGAGGGAGAAGAGAGAGAGAGAGAGAGGGGGGGATGGAGGGAGGGAGGGAGAGTCAGGAGGAGAAAAAGTGATAGAGAAAGAGAGTGAGTGAGTGAGATAGAGCAAAAAAGTGAGAGGCGGGAAAGAGAGGGGTGAGAGAGGAAAGAGAGAGAGAGAGAGAGAGAGAGAGAGAGAGAGAGGGGGGGGGGGAGAGAGAGAGAGAGAGAGAGAGAGAGAGAGAGAGAGAGAGAGCACTATCATTATTGTTGGCGCGCTAGAATATAAACTCGATAATCTTAACATTACCAGCGCAATTCATTAAAGGGACTCGCAGGGATAGAGGGAGAGGGGGGCTCGGGACGACCGGGCTGATTTCTCATCCCTCGAGTGTATCAACGAGAGACTGAGTGGATTGGGACGGGGGTGGGAGGTGGGGGAGGAGCGGGCGGAGATAAATTGAAAAATAAAATAATTAGTCCCGTATAATCAAATCGCCTTTCCCGCCACCCCTCTCCATCCCCCGCCCATCATGTTATCCCCCCGACTCTACGCTGCATCTGCGCGCGATCGATGCCTTTCCGTTCAAGATGCACAACAGAAAACTTTTGGCCGTAATAATTGCGCCAACCGCTCCAATTTTATGCCCCTCCACGGTTTACATGGTCCCATTGTAAGCCAACTCGTTTTTATTTCAATGATGATGGGGTTGATGAGGTATAGGCGATGGACTACCGTATGTAATTTGAATTGGTTTGCCGAAAAATTGAGATTACTTTGGCTGATTCTTACAAATTTTAATTTTTAGTTTCCTTGATCCATCAGGCGAAGTGCGTTTTTTTTAAATCCAAGCTGTCAAATCCAATAATCACCCGTGTTTTTTTAGAAACTGCAAAAAAGTCTACACCTTAAATATAAAATTGATTGCATTTTATAGTTATTAAAATATTATAATATTACGAGTCAAAATAATGTGTCAAATTTTCTAACAATATCTGAAGAATTCATCGGAATTTCGATGTTTTATCTCATTCTGATTAAGGGCAACTTCAAAATTCGTATATTGAGTTTCCTTAGTTTTATTTACTGGCTTCCTCCTTTAGATCATAGTTTCTACTTGTCTAGTTAGTGTTTCAGTTAGTGACAGTTTCCGTTTTAATATTATTTTTTTTAATTCAGGCAGGCTATTTGCGCGCGCCCGTTTTAATCCAAAAAAAAAAAAAAAAAAAAACGTGAATAAATGAGTAAATACAAGAGTTCTATCCAAGACTCTTTCAAAAATAAGATCATCATTTCCTTCATTCTACGTGAAAACGTAGAATGTAAATTCGGCAAATTTTGAAACAATATAACTTTCGGCGTAATTTACGCCCCCCCCCCCAAAATATTAGACTTTTGGAAGAATTTTGAAGAAGAAAAAAAGGAAAAAAGAAAAAAAAAGGTTTTATAAAATAATGTGTATTGCTATTTTTGCTGCATTTTTTATGCACTTTGTTGGAAGTGTTCAATATTGGAATAATTTAGTAAGCAGCACAGTTTTGCTTATAAAAAGCTTGTGACGTGATTGGTTGAGAGTACACGGAAAAAAAGACTGGTTGAGTTTACCATCTATGTATAGCTGATTTTGGAGTCTGCTATCAAGTATGGTAAATTTCACCATCATATGGTAAATGCAACGTACCTTGAGTTGAAATGTACCAACGGATGATCTTAATTTACCAAAAGTTGCGTTACATTTACCATATGATGGTAAAATTTACCGTACTGTTTGATAACAGACTCTAATATCAGCTATGCAGATGGTAAATTCTACCAGTCTTTTCCGTGTATATCGATAAATTTGGAAACGAAGAGATGAGAGCAGTGTTTCTAAAGGAAAATCTTTCTTTTGTGGAGGAGATAACACATTTCAAGAAAAATCATGATCACTGATCGACTAAGAATACCTCGAGTATTTGCATACTTGTCGAGAAAAATTAGTCAATAAGAATCGAATATCAAGAGACGAGACAAGAAAAGACATGAATGAGCTTGATACATCGTGAGTATCGACTTTCGAAGTACCTTTTAAGATAAGAAATTGATTTGCCGGTCGAATATCTGCACAACTCAATTTGAAGCAATCTCGCAACATAGCTTAGCTTTACCTGCTCCTGTTAAACTTATTCAGACATACATATACTCCAGGAATGAATGGCCGCCAGCTAATGGAATTTTAATTATTGTATCTCTTATTCGCCGATGACGCGATTTACAGAGACATATCTTAATTTAATTTCCAATTCCATGTAGCTGATGATGATGTTGAGTGTGGCCTATATCTCATCAGAGCGACTTGACATTTAAAACAAGAGGAGTACATCTTTTCTAATACGGCTTCATTGCACCATTCTCTGTACTTACTTCCTTCGCTACTATATTCGTCTGCACGGTCGCCAAGCTGTGCAGTGCAGATAATTCAGTGCTGCAGTTTTGCGAATTTTAAGGTGATTCCAGGCAAAGCTCATCCAAATTTTAAGCCGATGGATAGAGCCACTATAGCGCTGCTCAAAAAGTCAACAATGTTAGGCTGAAATTGATGAATTTACGCCAAAAGTACCAATTTGAGGAACGTCAGCACCCTGCAAACATACTCCACCCTGGTAAAAATAATCAGCTAAATGTCATCATGTTGACAGTTAGCATGAGATCTGAAACCTGACATCATCATGAGACATCATCATGACATCATCATGACGTCAACATGTCAGCATAATATCCTGTTGACGTCCATCATGGTGATGTCAGATCTCATGCTAACTGTCAACATGATGGCATTTAGCTATGATTATTTTTACCAGGGCAGGCAGATATCCTGTAAGTTTTAAGCTGAAATACAAAAAAAAGCCGGAAATTATGAACTACGAAAATTCCCATAAGCCTCAATGAGTGCGATTGAGGCGAATAGACACATTATCGCTGGCACTCATTCGCCTTCACTAAGCTTGAAGCGAAATGGGAAATTGAAATTTTGTATTGGATGGATGTAAGTCGGTCTTATCGACGGATGAATTTTATAGACTTAGGTGCTATGTAACTACGTTCAAGGCTAAATTTTCAGCAGCCAGCAAGTGACGAGGACCTCCTGTTCCATTCAAAATGTGGGCCTTGAAATACATTGGAATGGGTCAAAATAAAATACAAACTAGGTGTATTCGGTTATCACGATTTACCAGATCATTTGCGAAAATGAGCTCTCTTTGCAAGATTGAGCACACTTCATTCGTGCATTGAAAAAGCTCGAGAAGAGCTCCAGTCGGAAGATCAGATTGAAAGTGGTTAATCGGCCGATTGTTAGAGACAGCGTCACAACTGGAGTATAAAAATCGGAAGCCACACGCGATGAGCTAAAATCTGTTGTCCAAGGAAGTGCCCGCGGCGATTTAAACGGTGTCATACCCGCATGCATGTAATTGGACGAGTTAATTTCCTGTCAAACCCCGCCGTGAAGCCTGCGCCTTGCGCCGTCATGATTGATAACGCCACCCGCGACTCACCTAGGTCTCGTTTATCACCTAACCCTTCGGGTCTCGCGTCGCGTCGCGTTGGGCCGGCCGTGGTCAGAGCATCACGAACAAAGAGCAGCCCCTCCGTTGCGGTTGAATTCGAATTCCGCCGTTGATCGGAGTTCGGTGCATTCAACATCAGCGTTGCTATATTTTGTTGAAAATTCACTAATTCGTTATTTTTCAGCGTGATTCTACGATTCCAGGCAAAACTTCCAGAGTTATCCATCCAATCATTAAAAATTTTACAATAGGGGTGTGGAGATCTCCAGAAGCACAGCGATCCATTTTAATCGAGGAAATTTACGGCTCTGTTACGAAAAAATTTGGTATCTATATCTACTATTTGGAGGAAATTCTGGTATACCATGACAAGATTCTTATAGAAACTCCATATTTTTTTGGTTTAGAAGTGCTACAAATAATACTTTGGTTGACACATCGTTGTCAGTGGCGAGGCGTGCGATTTGGCAACGTTCCTATTTCCCCATTTAAACACATTAGAAAGGTCGAAATGCCTGGTCATCGTCGATGACTGAAGCGTTCGAATTTTTGGTGAATTTAAATGGGGTAATAGGAACGTTGCCAAATCGCACGCTTCGCCACTGATCGTTGGGCATCTGAAAATATTATTAGGATTTAGGAATTATTATTATTATTTTTTTGGGGCGGTGGGAGGGGGGAGTTTAAAAACAAGCAATATCTATTGCGACGTTTCCACGAATCTACTGCTCTTACGTTTTTGTAATCAAATCTATAATGCACTCAACTATTCGAAATATTTTCACTTATTTGCTTTATCTTAGCTTTTTAAATTGAGAGAATGTTGTAAAAAACAGCAAACATTAGCATTCTTATAAAATAGAACAAATGAATACAAAATCGTGAAAATGTGCGTTGCAATGGATGAAACAGGGTTTGAAACTGAAAGCTTTATTTAATTATGACCCCCTTATTTTACTGGCATTTCAAGATTCTACATTTTTTTTGTAATCTGAGTAAAATAAAAAAACATTCTGCGTATATTGGATCGTTATCGTTCTATTTTTCGTAATCTGTTCAATTTTTTTCGCAATACTAACTAAAAATCAAAATTATTGGCTGAGGATTGGGTAAAGACATGGAAATCCACCGAAAAGTAAGTCAAAACTATACGCTGCTTGGCAATCTATTCTTCAAGATTATCTGTTTGCTCCGCCATAATTTCTGAAACCAACTCTAGTTGGATGGCTTTAGGCAGATGGGATCCAACTGTTCAGTTTGTGCAAAAACGAATCAACGACAAAGAAAACCTCGCAATCAGCTGTGACAAAAAACGCGAAATATTTCAAACCGTCTCTCTCACTCTCCCGTGACTAGTATGCATCTCTACACGGAAAAAAAACTACGGTGAAAATAACCATACGGATATACCTGATTTTGGCACCTGCTAGATGTTATGGTAATGTAAACTAGAAGTATACTATGTTTTGACTAGGTACTAGGTAATGTTACCTGATTGCATGTCGAATTTACTCAAAGTATCGGTAAATGTACCATACTTCTGGTCAAGTTTACCATAACGTCTAGCAGGTGCCAAAATCAGGTATCCGTATAGTTATTTTCACTAATCTTTTTTTTTCCGTGTATCTCTTTCTAGCGTTCAAAATCGTATACAGAGAGCTTAATTTTACAATACTTTCTTATCAGAATTGGACTGAAATGATTCGAGAAATTCACTTCTGCCAAAAAAAACTTTTGAAATAAGTTTTAGTTTACGATTGCAGAGTGAGACGCAGCTGTACTTAAGGGTTTTGTGAGTTTGAGATCGAGATATTTTAGAATGGATAAGGAACTTTTTCACCGGATGACGCCCTCACTAAAACTGTCTCTATAAGCTTGTTTTGCTTGGAATCACTTCAAAATTCCCCGTTCAATCTATGAAAAATCTGGTGATGTTTGTGTAAAGATCTGGCAACTTTGTTCATCGTCCAGCAGCCACTGGTGATTGGAGAATCGAGGATGAATGAATCGATACAAATTTGCTCCATTTTCGAAGGGAGCTCGGGTTTCGAATATCAATGGAGAGTGATGGTCCGATCTTTCTTCCTTCAACCGGCGTGCTCAGCAAAATCGCCCCCCCCCCGCACCATTCGACCCGTTTCCTAGAGTTACTCTTTTTTCTCGAAATGTGTTTTACGAGGAGGGAAGATGGAGGGGGTGCCTCGAAGTAAAAGTGGGCAACTTTCATAGTCCATATACTTACCACCAGAGGTCAGTATGCATGGTTGTGAGTCTCATATTGCATTCGCACCCAATGATGAAAGCGCACCAATCGAGCGCTTTTATCGAGTAGGTTCGCAATTTAACTTTATCGAATCATCTTCCATTTAAACGCTTTTCGAAGCAATGATTTGAACTTGTGATTTTTGTTTTATTTGTTTCAGGTGAGTACCGATTTATTGTATGGTCTTTGAAGAAAGAAAATGTATACATTATATGAAAGTCTTCTCTGGTATGTACCCGTATTCTTTTGATTCGCGGACTAACTGTGGAAATTGCAATTCAAGTTCACCAAAGTGTGTTATAAAGAGCACACTGAGAGAAATCACTTCTTTAAAAACAAGGAAACACGTTTACTTGTGACAGTTTTCCTTGCGCGAAGTAAAGTTCTGATTGCATGAAGGAGAGGAGACTGCCACAACAAGGAATCTTTTACTTCTAGCAGCAGACATTTTCCTTGGGTTATTAAATGAATTCCCACTTAGTCAATATTTCACTGTGCAGTTTCTTTAACACAAACGAAACACACCTCGGATTAAAAAAAGAATTCTCTCAGTGCATTAGATCCAGAAACTGCTACCGTCTAAACCGATGTATAACCTGGACCCAGGACCCGTGTCTAGACCGAAGATTTCCTTCTTCCTACACTTGGACCCTTGGTAATAGTCCAGTCAAATGGTAGTTTCACCTGGAAAAAAATGGTGGAAAGCGGGAGTTGACGTTTTTCGGTGCAGTTAGGTGTCCTTTTTAACATACTGATTTTTCACCCCTGTGAGGCCTGTGCTAAAGCCGCCATCTTGAAAATAAGAAGCCTAAAAACGGTTTTTTGCAAATATCTCGATTTCTATGCATTTTACGAGAAAAATACTTCAGTACTAAAATGTTGTACGCAAAATTTTCCACAAAAAAGATTCTATACACTTTTTACGTACAGCGCATAGTTTAGGAGCTAGGAGCGTAAGTAGATTTACCCTTTTTTCGGTACCCCCGCGCGAGCTGCGAAACGCGCCCTAGGCACTCGGTGCATCACACCGCGCTTGTCTCCTCTCTATCTCAACGCACCGCATGCTTTATTTAGGGAAGAGGGGGTAACATTGGCACCCCAGGGTGTCCCTAAAGCACCCTCTAGTGCCCCCTTGAGTCCCCTCCCCTCCGTTGAGAGTTAAAACAGCCTATGTGCGCACGGGAATTGAGGGGTCCATTTTCCCACTTTTTTACCCGATTTTCGACGAAACTTTTTGCTTTCCCGCTTAAGATATGAAATTTCATGCCGAATTCCAAATTGTAGACCAACTAAATTACCTCCCCCCTTCCTCCCACCCACGCTCCTACCCAAAACACCCCCTCTCCCCATAATTGCCGCGTTATCATCGTTTTGATAGCGGTTATAGAAAGAATTGGAACCGTTTTGTTTTGTTTGTGTTTTTTCCCCTTTGGAAATTTTTTCCCCCCTTTGCATAGAGGCAAATATAATGACAAAGTTATGCTGTTCCTCTTTTTGAGCAAGATATATATTACTGCGTAGATACTGAGGGATGGAGGGGGATCAACTTTATTTATCAAACATTTCTTTTAAGTTTAGAAGAATATAAAGAATTTTCTGTGAGAAAAACTCTCTTCAAATATCATATAATTGAACTCAGAACTGTCTGAATGTTTTTGCTCTTAATTTAAACATGATCGAAAGTCAAAATGTTTACAATATCAAGTATCAAGAGCCGTTTGATTTGTATTTGGTGCGTTTTTTATTTTCTTTCCTAGTTGTGTAAATGAAGCATAATTTTATACATTGGCGGCTCGTGACATTCGGCAACCGTGTCGTTTGCCATTTGAATCTATGTAAAAGAATCGATTTCTCTGGGATGCAAAACGATTATTTTACGTAGGTTCAAATGGAGCTACTCTGTTACTGCCTCATGGCACGAGCCGTCACTGATTTTTTGTTTAATGAGATTGATTTCCTCACCAGACTTGCCCTCATTTAGAACTATACACTAAGAAAAATTTCTTGTTGCCGTAACCGGACGTCCTTTTAATACTTACTTAATCAGAATTCCTATTATTTTAACAAGGAATTCCTTTTATTTCAACAAGAACCCCTGTTACTACACCAGGAATTCTGGTCAAGTAACAGGAAATCCTTTTAAAATAATATTGGTTTCTGTTGCGGAACAGCAGGTATTCCAGTTAAATATAAGTATTAAACAGACGTCCGGTTGAATTAACAGGAAAATTTTTCTCGTTGTATTATTCTTGTTCCAATAAAGAAACTGCATATATAAAATTGTCCATGCAACGATGTAAAGATCATAGCATAAGCATAATACTACTTTACACTTTGACCTACATGTGTTTAAATGTAAAACGATAATATTTTTACCCAATAATGCATAATTTTTTAATGTTACTTGAAAACAACCGTGCAAAGTATACATTCAGAACTTTTCGCCATTTTTGTAAACTTATCATTATTCTTTAATAAACTATACCAACCCCGTTTCATAAATGTCAAGAGATATAGTTTTTGTAATAAAGCTAGACATATTTCTGCATGTTGACATTTATGAAGGGGGGTTGGTATAATTTATTAAAGACAAATACAAATTGAACCTCTCTTGATACTTGATATTATAAGCATTTTGACTTTCGATCGTGTTTAAATTAAGAGCAAAAACATTCAGACAGTTCTGAGTTCAATTATATAATATTTGAAGAGAGTTTTTCTCACAGAAAATTCTTTATATTCTTCTAAACTTAAAAGAAATGTTTGATAAATAAAGTTGATCCCCCTCCATCCCTCAGTATCTACGCAGTAATATATATCTTGCTCAAAAAGAGGAACAGCATAACTTTGTCATTATATTTGCCTCTATGCTAAGGGGGGAAAAAAATTTCCAAAGGGGAAAAAACACAAACAAAACAAAACGGTTCCAATTCTTTCTATAACCGCTATCAAAACGATGATAACGCGGCAATTATGGGGAGAGGGGGTGTTTTGGGTAGGAGCGTGGGTGGGAGGAAGGGGGGGAGGTAATTTAGTTGGTCTACAATTTGGAATTCGGCATGAAATTTCATATCTTAAGCGGGAAAGCAAAAAGTTTCGTCGAAAATCGGGTAAAAAAGTGGGAAAATGGACCCCTCAATTCCCGTGCGCACATAGGCTGTTTTAACTCTCAACGGAGGGGAGGGGACTCAAGGGGGCACTAGAGGGTGCTTTAGGGACACCCTGGGGTGCCAATGTTACCCCCTCTTCCCTAAATAAAGCATGCGGTGCGTTGAGATAGAGAGGAGACAAGCGCGGTGTGATGCACCGAGTGCCTAGGGCGCGTTTCGCAGCTCGCGCGGGGGTACCGAAAAAAGGGTAAATCTACTTACGCTCCTAGCTCCTAAACTATGCGCTGTACGTAAAAAGTGTATAGAATCTTTTTTGTGGAAAATTTTGCGTACAACATTTTAGTACTGAAGTATTTTTCTCGTAAAATGCATAGAAATCGAGATATTTGCAAAAAAACCGTTTTTAGGCTTCTTATTTTCAAGATGGCGGCTTTAGCACAGGCCTCACAGGGGTGAAAAATCAGTATGTTAAAAAGGACACCTAACTGCACCGAAAAACGTCAACTCCCGCTTTCCACCATTTTTTTCCAGGTGAAGCCATTATTTTCGACCATTTGACTGGACTATAAAGATTTACTCAGTTTCCGTTTTGATTGTTCTCAGTCAGTCTGGAAAATGCTGTTTTCAAGGAATGCGTGATTGAAAATTTTAATTTTTTTTTTTTTTTTTTTTTTTTTTTTTTTTATCATAAGCGTCGGTAGACGCAGACGGCAAGTCAGGTAACCCCACCCTACTGGTCACCCTCTCTACGACCTGACAAGTCTGCGGTGCGTAAACGCTTATAATTACAGAAATTATTTCATTCCCCCAAACCGTGCCTTGATATGATCCTGTAGCGAAAAAACTACGCAACCAAACACATCAAACTTGGTCTTATTTTAACCAGCGTGTTCTGTGCTCGTGCCTTTTTTTTGTTTGAACGCAATCCGTCTAATATTTATTGAGAAATGATAAAAAAACTAAATTTCTCATTATAACAGCTATTTCAAACTACGCGGTAACTCTACTCTCATTGGCTACTGCCTTTTAGTATTTGAGATCGCCGCGAGAATCGACGCTTCATCGTCAGTCAACAACAACTGCACATCATTTCAAAACAAAAACATTTCTCCCTGCTTTGACACTTTTGAAATAAACTCGTTACCAATACTGAGTGATACAAGTGATTATTGTTTCAATTACAACGGAGGCCGTGAATTACGAAATTTATCCTCCTCAGTTCTTCTTTTTAAATAAATGTACCAAACATCTTTTCTAGTTATTTTTTTTGTGTGCTTCTAATTTGTTGTATGCACGCGTATAGTAAAGGTTGGTTTGCTCTCACAGTTAGGTACTTTTGCATATTCATTTATTTAATAACTATTCTAGCTCTGAAGCTGAAAGTATTCGAATTTGGGCATAACCGCGGAGCTTCATTTTCCACTTCATTGCTTGCAAATGCAACACCCGAGTACCGTAATACTGTTGATTACTGGAGGGAGAGTAGTTTCTGATGTGTTTACAGCACCTTTGTGATTTTAGCACAGAATTATACAATGTATTATTCTGTGATTTTAGTATAATTCTTCATAAGCAAGTAGTGACAAAAGTTCTTTGCTGTGTACTTGTAGAGTTTACAACTGATCTGTTTATTTGATGAGAACTGGTAGTGACAGTAACATTATTTTCCTGAAGTTACAGAATTGAGCTATGGCGGATCTGCCAGCGGCGGACCGACCGGCGGCGGACCGACCGGCGGCGGACCGACCGGCGGCGGACTAGCCAATGGCGGATCGGCCAGCGGCGGACCGGTCAGTGGCGGATCGGCCAGCGGCGGACCGGCCAGTGGCGGACCGACCAGCGGCGGACCGACCAGCGGCGGACCGGCCAGCGGCGGACTAGCCAATGACGGATCGGCCAGCGGCGGACCGGCCAGTGGCGGATCGGCCAGCGGCGGACCGGCCAGTGGCGGACCGGCCAGCGGCGGACCGGCCAGCGGCGGACCGGCCAGTGGCGGACCGACCAGCGGCGGACCGACCAGCGGCGGACCGGCCAGCGGCGGACTAGCCAATGACGGATCGGCCAGCGGCGGACCGGCCAGTGGCGGATCGGCCAGCGGCGGACCGGCCAGTGGCGGACCGGCCAGCGGCGGACCGGCCAGCGGCAGACTAGCTAATGGCGGATCGGCCAGCGGCGGACCGGCCAGTGGCGGATCGGCCAGCGGCGGACTAGCCAATGGCGGATCGGCCAGCGGCGGACTAGCCAATGGCGGATCGGCCAGCGGTGGACCGGCCAGTGGCGGATCGGCCAGCGGCGGATCGGCCAGCGGCGGACCGGACAGTGGCGGACCGGACAGTGGCGGACCGGTCAGTGGCGGATCGGCCAGCGGCGGACCGGCCAGTGGCGGACCGACCAGCGGCGGACCGGCCAGCGGCGGACTAGCCAATGGCGGATCGGCCAGCGGCGGACTAGCCAATGGCGGATCGGCCAGTGGCGGATCGGCCAGCGGCGGACCGGCCAGCGGCGGACTAGCCAATGGCGGATCGGCCAGCGGCGGACCGGCCAGTGGCGGACCGGCCAGCGGCGGACTAGCCAATGACGGATCGGCCAGCGGCGGACCGGCCAGCGGCGGACTAGCCAATAGCGGATCGGCCAGCGGCGGACCGGCCAGTGGCGGACCGGCCAGCGGCGGACTAGCCAATGGCGGATCGGCCAGCGGCGGACCGGCCAGTGGCGGATTATCCAGAGGCGGATCGGCCAGCAACGGACTAGCCCGTGGCGAATCGGTCAGCGGTGGACCGGCCAGCGGCGGACTAGCCAATGACGGATCGGCCAGCGGCGGACCGGCCAGTGGCGGATCGGCCAGCGGCGGACCGGCCAGTGGCGGACCGGCCAGCGGCGGACCGGCCAGCGGCGGACTAGCTAATGGCGGATCGGCCAGCGGCGGACCGGCCAGTGGCGGATCGGCCAGCGGCGGACCGGCCAGTGGCGGATCGGCCAGCGGCGGACCGACCAGCGGCGGACTAGCCAATGGCGGACCGACCGGCGGCGGACTAGCCAATGGCGGATCGGCCAGCGGCGGACCGGTCAGTGGCGGATCGGCCAGCGGCGGACCGGCCAGTGGCGGACCGACCAGCGGCGGACCGACCAGCGGCGGACCGGCCAGCGGCGGACTAGCCAATGACGGATCGGCCAGCGGCGGACCGGCCAGTGGCGGATCGGCCAGCGGCGGACCGGCCAGTGGCGGACCGGCCAGCGGCGGACCGGCCAGCGGCGGACCGGCCAGTGGCGAATCGGTCAGCGGTGGACCGGCCAGCGGCGGACCGGCCAGCGGCGGACCGACCAGCGGCGGACTAGCCAGCGGCGGACCGGCCAGTGGCGGACCGGCCAGTGGCGGACCGGCCAGAGGCGGACTAGCCAATGGCGGATCGGCCAGCAACGGACTAGCCCGTGGCGAATCGGTCAGCGGTGGACCGGCCAGCGGCGGACCGGCCAGCGGCGGACCGGCCAGTGGCGGATCGGCCAGCGAGTAGGTTAGCATATGGATCAGGGAAAAGAAAGGGAAATGAGACTGTGGTCCCTATCGTAAAATAAGCACCCGAGAGTCTATGTAAAAGTTGTCAGCTGATGGATAACAACTGTTGCTTTTATTTGTGGAATGAGAAACTGGAATTCTACAAGCTAAAACCAGAGTATATCCCATCAAAAACCTTTTCAGGTGCAAGCAGACGGCATCAGGTAATTAGGTCTGTCACAAAAAGCCGTTCCAATGCATCCACTCAAAGATATGATATGATGGGAACGGCAAGTCTCCTCCAAGTGGGCATCCAGCAGGGCAACTGTTAATCATTTTTCAAAATCAACACTATCCATCTGCGGCGAATTTAGTGAAGGAAAAACTTTGAGGGATGTATTTCTTTATTTTTTATTTTCAAACGCAAAAACTTGCCGCCGTTCATCGCCTTAAAAAAGAAAAAAATCAATTAAGTATTATTTTTTTTTTTTTAAGGCGATGAACGGCGGCAAGTTTTTGCGTTTGAAAATAAAAAATAAAGAAATACATCCCTCAAAGTTTTTCCTTCACTAAATTCGCCGCAGATGGATAGTGTTGATTTTGAAAAATGATTAACAGTTGCCCTGCTGGATGCCCACTTGGAGGAGACTTGCCGTTCCCATCATATCATATCTTTGAGTGGATGCATTGGAACGGCTTTTTGTGACAGACCTAATTACCTGATGCCGTCTGCTTGCACCTGAAAAGGTTTTTGATGGGATTATAGAAGAACCAGAATCGTTGAAATTTTTAATTTGCCAGCAAAGTCCGACCTTCTGACCCGTAGTTGTACTATAACCGTAACTCAAGTGAATACAGTGGCACATTCAACAATTTTTAGAGGGAAGGGGGTCTAGGGTCATATACTAGTGACTTAGAGGGGGATAGGTCCTCAAGAACGTACACAATTTGTCAAAGAAACTGTGAGTGGGACAAGGACAAAACATCATAAGTGGCGGTAGCCACCCAGGCCAAGTCAGAAAACACAACCTGGAGGGCAACCGTAAACACTTATTATACACGCATCAGCTTATTTCATGGCATTTCATGGAAATGAAACTTTCTTCGATATAACTGTGATTAAAAATGAATAATTGATTAGCGTGATAATTCGAAAATGTTGTTGTAACGTGACTATACATACACATTATACATATTTTACGGTACGAGGATCGTGGAATCCAAAGGAGTAATAAAATCTGAGAGAACTTGTTTTTTAGTATAGCACGAATTTGCATTTGAAAAATTGAATCGTTTCTTATCGGAAAACCCACGAGAGCGAGTGAGATGGAGCATTTATTTGGATTCAATTTTTTTCGTGACGTCATACTAAACAGGTTCATGTTCCGTGAAGAACTCTGTGTGAATAACTTGTTAGCAAAATATTTTAATAAAATTTATTAATGTTTCTTCTGTGGGAACACAACAATCCGGAACCAGAACCGAGCCTAAAAGACCAGCATCAGCTTTTTCTTTGACCCGGCCCCGGGCCCCGGATCCAAAAGCCACGACCTTGTTGATAAATGAATATTGAATAATCGGATCGGTGGAAAATGTGGACTAAATTTTCTTGGTAAAAGTTTTGACTCAAGAACATCCCAAATTTTAAATTTGCAAGTTTCAATTGAAAGGAGAACTTTTCTTCGATTCATCTCCTCTCACCAACTTCCCGCGCCCCACCCCGCTGTGCCATAGTGGCGCGGCGTCACGTCGGTGAACGAATGAATGAAATCGTTCGAAAAGCGCAAAACACACTAAAGCATTAATATTTAACATGGAGTAAAAACATCAATTCCGATTTTCCTCCGCTAATTGCTGCCTCTTCACTCGAAATTCAAAACCTCCCCCCTCCCCCTCCTCACCCTCATCCCCCTCCCCCTCCCCCTCCTTAGACCCCACTTCACAGTTTCTTCCTTACCTCCTACAATTAATGATTGCTTTACTTGAAAGTTCCCGTCTTTAATTTCCAGCTCCTCTTTCCAATTATTAGTTTGGATGGATTCGGGCGAATTTCATCGATAGAAGGAAGCAAAGAAAGTAAAGGAAAAAATAGGGTAAGAGAGAGAGAGAGAGAGAGAGAGAGAGAGAGAGAGAGAGAGCGCAATATTGATGGGTGCTTTTCTCAATTTTTAGACCAATTAAATGTCTTGTTTTTAAAGTGTTTCAATTCAACCCTGCGCTCCCCTGTCTATTCTACCCTCAATTTAGCAAATTCTTTCGCGCTTACGTACATAAAAAACTTGGGGTTGTCTCCCCTCCCCCCTCGCCATCTTCATCTTTTTCTCTAGCGAATCGCGATCCAATGTTAATTAACAGGCGTGTTTTACAATCCAAATAATTATCCCCATTGGCAAGTGGCTTCAGACGGAATAAATTCTAATTTTATGTCTTTAAAGTGAGCGTTTTCTTCTGTCCCTCCACAATAAGCAAGCTGGAGAGGGCTATGGATGTTCTTCGGCTGGAGTTAAAGTGCCGGTTTTCTCTCGGTTCTAAAGTATCACATTTAAAAATGATTTACGGGAACCTCGGCTCATTTTAGTGAAGAAGTGTTTGCTCACGAAACATAAAATTGCTGTTTTAAGTTTCGCTATTCTTAGCTTATTGGATCTTGATTTATTCAGAATTAAGCCTCAGTATTATTGTAAATTTCAGGTTTTAGTCTGTTTTTGTTATGTTTTGTATTTTAAATTAAAATCAGAGCAACAATCGCGATCTAAGAAAACTTTGTTAACATTGGTTTTCCTACTTAGATTATGTCTATGGCAATTTTGTTAGATTTCTGTTCTTATATAATTACAGTAGCTAAGTTTTCGTTGTATTCAGTATTTACTACTCTCCCAAAAAAAAAAATTATCTTTAATCTTTTTGTCTTAGAGATACATGATGTAACGAAACCTGCCGGCTCAAACTTTTTGGTTAGAAATACCACAAGAGATAAGAAAACAGAGAGAGCATGGAGTGACCTCTTTAAATTGTTTGTCTCCTATCCTCACCTCCCCGCTCATGGTGATTAATTTGTTTTTGAGGTTGAGAACCGTTAAGTCCAGATTCATCCACGGTCAAAAAAGTCGATTTCCGGATTCATCCACTCCCGAAAAATCCCTGTCCGGATTCATCCACGTTATTTATTTATTTTTCGTAAATGTGTAGAATTAGCAACCGCGCGGAATATTTGCTCAATTAGTTAAACCAAGAGAACAACTAATATCTACACCACCGAACTTCGTCACAGTGTAAAAAAAAAAAAAAAAAAAAAAAAAAAAAAAAAAAAAAGAAGTTTTCTTTTCTGATTTTTTCATGTCCTCAACTTTTCTACCCCAATTATTGTTATTTTCAGATTTCCTGGATAGGAGAGGGAGTGATAGCCCCCCCCCCCCGGACCAGCCATAGTTATATACCAATGGGTCCAAAGTAATCAACAACTCTGAATCGCTAGAAAAAGGGATTGTATACCCTTTTTCAAATTAATCGTGCTTTCAATTTATTGATAGTTTTCGTTGTTGACGGCAGTTTTGACGTCCGTCATGTTTTAAAATAACAGCATCACAATGTCGAGCCACCGAACTTCCCAACAAATCCCAGACTGTCCAAAACAACGATGCATTTCAGTCTGCGGTTTCTTCTTTCTCCCTTCTTCTCTCATTTCCGCCACATTCTTCGTCGTGACCAGATGAGCTGAATAAAGGCGCAAGATTAAAGCAGAGCTTAAATTAAGTTTGTTTGTATAAACGTGTCAAAATAAGCCCTAACCGCACTGTCGGGTTGCCACTTCGCGTAATTTACTTAGTTTTGGGAACGGAGGATTATACCTTGATGAGAACGAGAGAGTGGTGAGGAGGGGTGGGAGGGGGAAGAAGGAGGGTTAAGGGGAAAGGCTATGAGGGATGAAGAGGGCTGGCATTTCCTCGCCACAGTGACAGAACTTACACAAGATTTTCGCGGAAAATGGTGGATGAAGAGTGAGTCGGGATCTAAGGGTTAAGACTTATAAGAGAGGGGTAGGAGATTTAAGTTTGTTTAGAAAATGGATCCAAAAACAGGGATGTGAAATCGCGACTGAATTTGTGCACGGAGAAGGATTAACAACTATGAATGACAGGAAAGCGACCGCATATAACCCGCGTTGCCGCTCTACAGAATATGGAGCGAGTGTAGAAATTTTTGGAATAATTGCATGTAGGTATCTGTTTCGCCCCGATCGTGTAATGGCCCAGAATCCGCGGAATGGGGAAAACTGACTGCCCGATTGCGGAATGAAACTTTTTTATAAAATTTTATGTAGGTCAATCATTCGCCTCTAGAAATACGATTTTCCGTACAAAATAGTTTAACCTATACCGTCTCTAAGCATACCAAGCTGCTTCTTTGAGGTTAGAGTCGTCTTGGTATACGTACGCTTATGGAGAATGAAATTTTGGTGAAATGCAAAATCGAGATTTATCCTCTCAAAACATGATTTTCAACTCTTTGCTTTGGGGAAGTAACTAAGCCATAAACTTTCATTACTGACGTACTTTTCCAATTTTTTTCATTTTTTGTTTATATAAACTTTAGATAAAAAGACGTTAAAAAACTGTTAAAAGGAAATACTTTTGGACGGCGATATACAAGTAAGCTTTATAACTTGTTTATAAAGCTGAGTTCCTGCAATTTATATAATTTACAACGCACTCTGGGTGGCAATGTTGATAACTCTGTTATTGGTCAGTTCAGACATTCATTCACTGTAGAAGAGAGACATTTAAGTTTCAAACAGAGATAATGATAGTTGCAAGTTACAATTTACAAATTTTACCCGAAGTTGTGGGATATGAACCCGGGCCACTGCGGTGGAAGACAATTACTTTATCAGATGAGCTACGCCGGCACGCGTGCGAGGATTGTGCGAATTATACATATTTAAGTTAACTGGAACACACCCGGAAATGTTTATTTTTATCACCTCTTCTAATACATTCCTTATATTTTCTTTATGTAAGCAAACTATAATTGGTAAATATTGGTGTTTGTCTTACTGTCTTAGGTTACCGAAATTTCACAAATTCTTTATATTTTCTTTGCCAGAAGCAAATTATAATCACTAAATATTGTTGTTTGTCTTTGTTTAATTAAAGGTTATACATTCCTTATAATTTCTTTTTACAAGCAAAGTATAATCAGTAAATAACCGATGTACATTATAAATCAACTAAAGTTTATACATTCCGCATATTTTCTTTATTTATAAGCAAAATATAATCGTTAAATAACCAATGTATGCTACTTTTAAGTTAAAGTTTATTCATTCCGCATATTTTGTTTTTATAAGCAAAGTAAGGTAGGTGACCCAAAGGTGGCCCACCCCCTTTTATTTCAGTTACTTTCATGAATTGAAAATAGATGGCGTTAGTGCTGAGTAACAGGATGCTATTGCATGCTTCCCCCATAACAAAAATCAAGTGTGTCGGGTGATTCAGTCGGTGCGGAAAAGGGTGGTCACCATTTTGGCAGGCCTTCTTACAATTTTCTTTTAATTAAACAAGAGTAAAAGTTAAGCCTCTAATATAATTTAATCTTGAGTTGTTATACATTTTTTAAATGCTTATTTACCCCTATTTCATGAGTCATAAATGCTTATCTTTTCGTAATTTTTACCTGTTTTGACGATATCAGCAAATATTTGTAAAAACATGAGGTTTTGCTGGTGCACCTGAGGTGGCCCGCTCGTTTTTGTAGCATGTTTATATTTACCTACGATAGGTAAAAATTAATTTTAACAAATCATAGGCCGGTATCATTAGCACAATGTGTCAAAACGCACAGCTGGACCAAAAAGGAATAAATAAAAATGAAAAATTCCGCTGAATATAAATTTTCACGGAAAATATGAAAAAACAAGTTTTTTCTCCCTCTATTTTTTTGCACTCATACTGGTGCTTATGGTCCCTGTTAGCTCCCTGATGGGCACTAATATTTAGTTTATAATTCCCTGTAATGGTAATTAGTAAAAATGAACTAATCAAGTACTATCAGTGGCTAATTAATTACTATTAACAACCATTTTTGGAATATTATCATCAATTATAAATGGGAAAATTAGTGATAAAAAAATGAAAAAGTGTAAGGGGGCCAAAAAGGGTTAAACCCTCCATTTAACTTGATAACTTTATCATTATCATTGCAATTTTTCATGGAACAAAGGTATTGATTCCATATGTGAACGATACAATAGTATTCGAATGCGTATTCATGAAATTTAAAAGGGGGTGGCCACCTTAGGTGCATCAAAAATACGGGGGGTGGCCACCTTGGGTGCACGTTTTGAGCGATGTCAAAACCCTACTTTTTTTCAAACGCAAAAAAAAAGTCCCAAAACAAAACAACATTTAAAAATGAAATCAGTATATGATAGCCAACTGTCTGAAGAGTAAATTGACGTATTACTTCGTTTCTTCCCTCTCTCATGCTTTGTTAGTGCAAATTTGCTCCAAGCTTAGGTATGGCCACCTTTGGGTCACCTACCATATTTATTCAATAAAATAACCTATATGTATCGTTGTTTACATAAAGATTATACATTGCTGATATTTGCTTTTTATAAGCAAAGTATAACTGGTATCTAACCTTTTTCGTTATATACTGATTGTTTATTCTTTACATACGAAGATTGGTTATTTAAACCTCATTTAAACTTTAACTTTTTTTGCTACTATAGGGTCACTTTTATAACACGGGAAGCAGCAGGCAATGGGTCTCTATTTAAACTATATTTTAGTGACGAGCGGGAAATTTAAAATGCAGGAATCTGATTGGCTTGGATGCCTCTTTCTAACTGTTAAATCAGCATCCGAATGGTCAATTTTGAATTTCCCGCTCCTCACTCAAACAGTCTATTCATCCCGGCTGTCACTAATGATTAATATACTCTATTCGAACACCATTCGAAAACGTTTGTAATTACCTCGTATAAGCTTGGTAAGGCAATGAATTTGATACCCAGTAAACATTTTTTATCTAATGAGGAGCCATGTATGATCCAGCGTAGATGCGTTAGATCATCGCTGGATTATCCTATTAAGATCTGAAACTGGTATAAGTGTCGTCCAGCAGACATCCATGCCAGCTCCGAGAAACAGGTTCAGTAGATATCCACTGGATATCCTTCGGAATTAATTCCTGCTCAGTCAAACCACCTTCATGAATAACCCATGGATCTCTTATGGATCGGTTTCTCGGAGCTGGCATGGATGTCTGCTGGACGACACTTATACCAGTTTCAGATCTTAATAGGATGATCGAAGCTGGATCATACACGGAGCTATATAGTGACAAAAAAGCACCCTAGTGCGCTCTGGATGAGAAAAATGGAAGTAGCTTCGTAATTTAGCTTTAGGCTTTCCCTCTACAGTCTGTCAGACATATTTAGTTCACATACACTTAGAAACACATTAGAGACACATGGTATATTTTTATAAGCTAATTTACAAGGATGAAAGTGTACTTACAGATGTCCTGTGCTAGGAATTGAACCTAGGTCGTCGGGGTGATAATCAGATGCCTTACCGATTGCTCCAACGCGAGAGATATTATTTTAATAAGATTATAATGCATTTAAAGACTCGTTGGTCCGACCTTTTTCTTGGATCAATGTTAGATCACATTTCAACCATTCTATTTCTAGGTTGAAATTTAGATGTGTATTGGATATTAGACGGACTTATTTCTTGGATGAAATTTAGACAGCCATTAGATATCAAACGGACTTTTTTCTTGGATGGCATTTAGACAGCCATTAGATATCAAACGGTATTGTTTCTTGGATGGCATTCAGATAGCTATTAGATATCAGACGGCATTGTTACTCGGATGTCATTTAGATGGCTATTAGATATCATACGAGATTGGTTTCTTGGATGAAATTTAGATGGCTATTAGATATCAGACTGGACTTATTTCTAGGATGAAATTCAGACGGCATAAGGGTGATTTCACGGTAACAAGACTTTTTGAGTTTAAAAACAATTCAAGAATGATCAATGCCGTCCATAGTCAAAGTTCACTCTTACTGCGTCATTTTTAAATATATTCACAGAAATTGCACACAAAATAAACCTTCTTTTTCAGTCCTCTTACTGATTTATAAGTCATCCTTGCGGTTTCGCTTATTGGCATAGTGACATTGTAATGAGATAACGTTCACATTTATCTTGCTGATGGAAAACAGTAATTAATTACTTACTGCATGTTACTGTACGGGAATATCAAATATCTAGTGTGTCAAAAACCCCATGGACATAAAATGTTGGGTTTAAGATCGTCTTATTCTGGATGTCTCGTGATTATAACTTTACTTTTACTTTCGGAGGTGACACAAATAGTCAAGTTGATATTCATCTGATAACATAGAATTAATGCTTTCAATCTGTGTTTTCGAGAATATCCAGTAGTTATCGAGGAAAGGTCTAGATAAAGTATATTAATAACGGTTATCTAGAGGATATCTAAAAAATTATTGAAAGTTCGCCAATGTTGATAGTGAAGAGTATAGTTATCGTATAGATGTCTCGGATATCACTCTCTATTCAAGTTTGTACCCGAAGTTTATAGAATAACTAATTGTGGTCCTCGGGATATCTGAATTGCTAGTACTACTGGAGTATCTCCTCAAGATGTCTAAGAGATCTTCTCATTGAAGTAAATTTTAATAAAACACGTTGAAGAATCGCCTGGATATCCAATAGATCACTCGTCCTACAAGGACTTTGTGAATAATCTGTTGGATATCCATGAGGTATCCCACGTTCAAGCTATGTTACTCCTTCATCCATTGGAGATCTAATGGTTGTGACATTTTCTTTGCTTTCTTTGGATCTCTCATGGTTGTTCTTTGGACAAGAGTTCGGAAGCATGATAATTCTTAGTCCACCATAAGATTACCATTAGATATCTTTATTTACACTTTAATATTTGTAGATCTAATGTACATCCACTAGATGTCCCAAAAGTATTGGTGATCTAAAGGATATACACTGGATATCAAAAAAGGATGATCCATGATTTGATATGTATTAGATGATCCAGCGCTAAAAAAATGTTTATTGGGTATGTTGCTTCTCATTTAACTAATTTTTGATGGTTTCAAGCTAGCAATAACAACAATTCATTTATTTCTACTGTCCGGCCATTTGCACTGTACTAATGAACTATTGTGGAAAAGTTATACATTGAGTGTTTTTGTTTGAAACCAGCCGTTAACAATCGTTGCGATTTATCCATTTTATTACAAAAAAAAAAATCTTTCTCGGTGGTAGTCGAAAATGGAGAGGCCTCCGATTCTTACAAGGTCTATTTTCATTTTGAGCTGAAAACGCTGAAAACGCATAAAACGCTGAAAACGGAGTGACCTGCACAAAAGGGGCGCCCGTACCCTTTTTCATCCCAATAAACATAAAACGGGATGTTGTTGACGCGCGCTCGACTTTAAACCACCAAATTGAAAAAAAGAAAGAAAAAAGCGAGGGAAAGCGTGGCATAGGAAAAAAATAAGAAAGGGGGTTGGTCAAATTTAAAATAGGGTTGCAAATCGAATGAATCGCGCGCTAAGTTAAGTTTTGTTTGGGTACATCGTAAAATTTAACTGCTTGTTTTGGCTTGTTTGGTCGTCCGATTTCTTTGCTATTATGCCCTCAGTCCCCTTGTCCCTCAGTCCTAATCTTGACTCATTTCTATCCTTCTCGTCTCATTTCCGATTCACCACCTCTTTTTCTTTTTTCTATCTTCCCTTTTTCTCTTATTTTCGATTTCTTTTTCTTTTATTTTAGGTAGTTTTCTCGCCTATTTCCTCATATGTTTTCATCTATCTAAAAATAACCTTTACACGGAAAAAAGTAGAATGTGTCGTTAGCACAAATTTGGGTTCACCGGCCACAATTTGGATCTGTTTTTTGTATGGGACACATGTCGTCGACTAAATCCGATTGTGTCCCATGCAAACAACTGATCCAAATTATGGCCGGTGAACCCAAATTCATGCCTGCGACACATTCTTCTTTTTTCCGTGTATGTAGCAACCTCAGTGCGGCTCGTGCAATCTGACAACTATGCATTTTTGCCATTTAAACCTTTGTATAAGTATCGATATCTTGGGGGTGCAAATGCGCCTCCTGAAGATAGATTGTTTTACCTGGGTTTAAATGGAGAGAATGCATTGTTGCCACATTGCACGAGCTGCCACTGAGCAACCTGCTCTATGTGAAATCAATCAATCTGTAATAATATGACGACTCAAAAGGAGCAACTAAAAATCCTCTCCTTTCGATTATAACAATAAAATCAACTGTCAAATCTTACTGTACAGTTTGTAAGTTATTTCTATCAACGATTACCCCTTTCAGACCTGAAATTATTTTTTTTCAGAAACGGATTTTTGACCAATATGGTTGATCTTAGCGTTGTCTCCTCATCTAAATGGGGCAGTTGCAAGGGTATGAAATGTTGCGTTTTTTACATGGAAAATGAAAGTCCTTGGTGAGCTGAGAACAAAAATGCCTTTGATTTCTAGTTAATTCCCATTGTTCCGGAGATGAGATTTTGGCCCAAAATACATCGTCTTAAATGGGAATTCCGCGTAGTGAACTAGTGACGTCACTACGCCCACGATTTTCTACAACTTTGAAGGTGAGTATCTCCAAAACCGGGGCACTTACGAAAAAACTAAAGGCACCATTGTTTTCAGCTCAACAAGTACTATCATTTTCTTTATAAAAAAACACAACATTTCAGACCCTTGCAACTGCCCCATTGAGGCGCATATTGTATGTTTTATGTTTTCCATAAGGCTACGTGTTATTCTAATGTCCATTGAAATGAACTCCAGGTCTGAAAGGGTTAATTCAGTAAACTCTATACCTAAATTAATAATCAAACAAGTGTTAAGTCTTATTTATGTGCAGAACACTCACTTTTGTTCCGTTTTCCCTGTGTGTACAGCTCTTTACCATTTTATCAAGATCTTTTGCCTCCTTTTCATAAAGTGTGGCATTCGTCGGAGCGAATCAGATGAAAATCGTTACATTTGGGCGCATGAGAAAACACAGAATGAAGAGCATTGCATTCAAATAGGAATAGTACACATAGTTGCCAGAGTGTTCAATCCACCTTCGACTACGTCAAAATTCTCGGTATCCGTGACCTCAGAATGGAGTTTACCGAGTTGAAAGAATGAAAACCTTTTAGCTAATTTTCATGCAACGTTGCGTCGTTTTGTGGTAATCGCAGTCCAAATACAATATGCGGCTCTTGTAATGTGGCAACAACGTATCCACTCCGTTTAAACCTGTGTAATAAAATCAGGGCTGCCGTTTGGCGTATAATCAATGCTATTTTTCTATTCACCGATGATTCCACCGGTTGAGAAAAGATTACACAGTTCAGTTCAGTGTATGACTGTAATGCACGAAAATACTCTGATCTGTAATCTTTCCTTAATCGGTGAAAACTGCGTTGAATAATTAAAATATCCGCAAGTTTTTTAAAGTCATCAACGACTCCACCGGTTGAGAAAAGATTACAGATGCGAGTATTTTAGTTTATTACAGTCATGCATTGAATTGAACTGTGTAATCTTTTCTCAACCGGTGGGAATCATCGGTGAATAGAAAAATAGCATTGATTATACGCCAAACGGCAGCCTTGAATAAAATCGATCTCTATGAGATTCAATTGCACCCCAACAAATCTATACTTTTGCATAGGTTTAAATGGCAATAACGCATGGTTGCCATGGAGCACGAGCTGGCTGCCGTTGGCAGCCACGGAGGTGCAGTATGGCGTAACTAGAAATTACCTTTCTCTCTCTTTGCCCATTGAAATGTGTAAGTTAGAAAAGGATAGGAAAATGGGGTCAATCCCCTCTTCCTATCCTTTTTCTACCTGTACATTACACGGAAAAAAAAGATTAGTGAAAATAACCATACGGATACCTGATTTTGGCACCTGCTAGATGTTATGGTAAACTTGACCAGAAGTATGGTACATTTACCGATACTTTGAGTAAATTTGACATGCAATCAGGTAAAATCACCTAGTACCTAGTCAAAACGTTGTATACTTCTGGTTAACATTACCATAACATCTAGCAGGTGCCAAAATCAGGTATCCGTATGGTTATTTTCACCGTAGTTTTTTTTTCCGTGTAGGATGAGTAAAAAGAGAGATATAATGATTTCTAGTTACGCTATTGCGGAGGTGAAAGAGAGAGAAAAAAGTGATCATTAAACTGCGGAGGAATTAAAAATAAAAAATAAAATAATTCAGGTAAGTACAGGGCTGAAGTATACCACTTTCAACCTTTAGAAACTTTCTCTCACCCCTGCCTCCTTAACGTGACCTCTTTGGAGTGCGTCTCATTTTGTACACGGGGCCTCGTTTCATGAAATTTGTTTCTTTAAAATCCCATTCAAATGACCCGAGAAATTCGTCGACCGAAAAAAATCAAAAAATGATGTACATATATACATGTATGATTTTAGCGGCGAAAGTGAGACAACAATATACATAAGGGTCACTCAAGTGTGAGAGAGATGGTTTGAAACACTCAACGAACTTTTTCGGCAGCATTTCATTTTCGCACACTTTTTGCTTGTGACTTCATTTTCGCACAGAAGTCGGATTCCATCTTCGCACACTTCAAAAAGCCCTGCTATTATCCCTACACAAAATGGCAACAATTCAACATAAATAAGAAATTAAATACAGTACGCACCATTTTAAACGTCTTCATCCTCTTCGTCATCATCATCAGCATCTCTGGTTGCATCCTGCGACGAAAGTCTGATATTTTGTTTGTAGGAGAGTAGTTTTTTCTCTTCGCCTAATCTCTCGAAGGAACTGTAATAAGGTGATGTACTTGAAGTCGTAGTAGGCATTTGTAAGAGCAGCGATATTTTCTTCCAAGGTATCTTGGTCGTTTCTTTTTTTAAACTTCTCTCCTCGAAGAACCGATTTAATTTTCAGAGCAATGATGCATTGATTATCTGAAAAAGATTGCACGACTTGGTGGATATTTGGATGGGGATAGTAGAATTCGGATTGAAGTTTACTATTAAAACTTTCAACCCCATTTGTCCTGGTAAATTGTGCATGAGTCAAAGGGCAAGTCCATAATGTAGGAGGGTACTTTGAAGTGGACATTATGTAATTTTTTTCAACATAGTTTGCAAATTTGATGCAATCTACATGAGGTGGCGCTGCAGACTTCAATGCTTGGAATGCAGGTTCCACATCGGCAGGATACAGGTTGGACCGTTGGAACGCTAGAAATCAGCTCATCTCATAATCAGAGACAACATTTTAAAAACGCAACAAACGAGAACAAATAATACGTTGCCAAACTGTGCAGTGTGCCAAGATGAAATGTGCGAAAATGAAAATCTGAAAAAGTGTGCGAAAATGAAATGTGCGAAGATGATATGCAGCCACTTTTTCATTGGATGACGTCATCACTAAAACCGTCTATTGATGCAATTATCGTATTTTCTCTTCTTTTTTCACTGGAATTCTATGATGTTTTAGCTATAGCTAAAGTTTGCAGCAGACCCATTTAAGAAAAATTTTATCTTATATTTTAAGGGCAATAGTTTCCATGAAAGGTTGCGATTTTCTCTGCATGTGAGTTGTTCTTCTTTCTCCAATTCAGTGTTGCCAATTTTGGTGAAAAAAAAATAAGAATTTCCCTTAAGACATTATGTAAAATTTGTATTTATTTTACCAAATCCGACAGCACTGCTCCGATTCCTCTTTTATACGAGAAAAATAGCTTCCAGTCAGAAACATTCACTTATCAAACCAGCTTTTCTCATTAAAAGTGAAGTTAATATCGAAATAGAGGATCGCTGGCCCAAGAAGCTGTCAAAATGTGGTTCGCTCCTTTCTTGATAACGCCGAGCGCGCCTCCACAACATTCTCGGCTAGCAACCTTCAGTGGCGTAAATACCACCCCCTTGGTCTCCGCGACATGGGAGTGGGGGGGGCGGTTGGTGCAGCGCACAACAGCTCAAACGGCCGCGGTATATTTAGGAGCGCATTCGAAAACGTTAAAAATGAATGAAGCGAGAGAGGGATGAGAAAAGATTGAAAATAAATAACAACTAAGAAAGAAAATTAATGTGGCAAAAAATGACGTTGGACAGAAAGTGAAGCGTTGAGAGGGAACAACAACGCACTGAAACTGCTTCTCCGAGCTAAAAAAATGGAAAAATTAATTCATTTGGTTTTTTGTTTTTTGTTTGTTTTTTTTTTTTTTTTGCATTTTTCGTACTTTTCCTTACGATCCAACTGTTTTGTCATTTATTCGAAGACTTTTTTGTTAAAACCAAATCCTTGAAAGAATATAATCACTGGTGCAGCGTGCATTTTTAGAACGAGAATACTTAAAAGCGAGCACAACTTTCGATTCAGTCAGTGGTTGCGGGGGGGGGGGGGGGCTGAGGGACCATTGTACATTATTACACTATGATTTAATTTTCCCCTTTTATTTGTTTTACTTTGGCTGAACAGCTCATTTTTATTGGTTCATACATTATTATACTGGTGAGGACTCTTTACAAAATAAAAGAGTTATTTTCCGGACGACCGTTCTAAATTAATAATCAAATTAAATTAATAACAAAAATATTGTTTCGTGCGAGATCTCTCAGATTTAACGGTTAACTAAAAGCATAAGCTCAAGTCCAAGAACCTTTTCATCATTGAGATCTCAACACTAACAAACAAAGGGAAATAATGGTTCAAAATAAACGGACTCGAAGCAACTAAAATCGAAAACTTTCAAAGGTTAATTTTCAGGGTTCCTCGAACCTGAAATGAAATAAACGAACAAAAAATACGATGACTAAACAACGAGTCCCATGACTCTAACTAACCTGAACTACAAAAAAGAGGACAAAAGACCTTACCATCAAATCTATTCAAATAAACGACAAAAACTTCAATTCGATATAAAATCGAGAAATTAAACGACAATGATTAAATTCGATATAAAATCGATTCAAAAACTAACAAAAACCCAAAACCGATATAAAATCGTTCAAAACTAACAAAATCCAATTTCGAGAGGGGAACAAGCTTCTATACCTTAGCAAAAAGGTACATACGAAGTACCTTCCGCAATGCTTTTCGGCTCGGCTCTCGATGCAGTGGCCTCAACACGGCATACCACACCTTCGAGCCTTACAAATTGCCTAACCTCTAGGAGACAGGCAGGCGTCAGCTTAATTCAATGAGAGCAGGGACCGCCTCACCACGGCACTGACTCTGACTTACCGACTGGTCCCGTTGACTGTTTCCTAGAAGTTATGCAATCTGATGCACCTACTTCACAACCAAAAATATATTACGTTCACAATAGGCAACCAACGTATACGCTTTAGGTCTTATTGCTCAATTGCTATTAACTGGCCTCACCACGGCATACTTATAAACAATTCCAAACCGTAGACTTTTATACACTATTGTGCGACGGAGCAAAAGTGCAAGCTGGTTCTGTATTAAATCACATGAATATATATATATGTAAAATCAAAATCATAAAATTAAGAGGGAAACTATACAACCAAAAAACACCGCGCGAACTATCTTAGACGTTAGTTCAATTAACAATGTTAGAGTATGCGTTCAGTCGTAAAAGCTCGAAGTTGGCCGGCTACCTCAACCAGTCCGCTAGCCGGCTGATCAAAGGCACCGACCACATACTCGTCGGAGAGCCGCGGTTCGAATATGCGAAGGTGTGGGTTCGAATCGTAGTGCATTCGTCATCTTTTTGCACAAATCAAAAAACTCAAAATTCAAAATTGATTAATGAAACTATTCAACAAATTAAAAAATTGCAACTCGGGGGCGCACGTCCGAACAATACTATAGTAAGATATTCTTCCAATTTTTTTTATGTCCAACATCTATTTAGTCCAATAAGTTTTAATCCAATGACAATTTTCCCTAGACTTGTAGTCCAGTGAGATATTTAGTTCAAAAGTATTTTATGTCCAGTATATAATTTTGAGTGCTCATCACCATTTAGGTATATGACCTATTCCACTGATACGTCCAGTCGTCCGTCAATAATAAATGCGTGCGTATGACGGCTGAGTTTTTAACAAAAAACAAAAAACAAAACTAAAAAAAAAAAAAAAAACCAAAAACAAAACAAAACAAATAAAAAAAGCCCTGGCATTGATGCGCGGGCTTGACAAGTGTAGATTAAATTAGTCAATCGCCAGGAAAGAAATTAGAGTATTTTAGTTCTGTTTTTGCAAAGTGAACAAATAGAGTAAATGCATTTTGTGGCTGTATAGGTAGGGGACAAGCGAACAATGATAGAAAAAAAATTGTCCTGTTTCCCATCCCCCCCCCTTCCAAATAAATGTAAATATGCGTATAGATTTACGCAGCGTACATTAAATAAATACTTACAGTATTTCCCCATTTTTCAATGAATTTTGAGCATTGCAACACGATGTTATGTATAGACGAGTGCTCTAGTCCCATTTATTCTCCTTTGTTATTAAAATTCGATGCGTTGTTATATCGAAAAGAGAGGAGCCAATTCAACGAAATTGGAATGTCGCAATTTAGCCTCAACGCTGAATTCGACCACTGAAAACCGACCACTGACGAGTTCTGTGGTAATGGGTCTGTTGCAAACTTTTGCTAAACAGCGCTATAAAGTGATCAATCTCATGTAACATTGCGTGAAAAGTTCATTGGCGGCATCAGAAAGTCAAAAAATGCAATAATAAACTCACAAGAGGCATTTAACTGAAATCCGAAATGGCGGTAAAATATCGAGCAACCTGTATGCAAGCACCACGAACATGTAAGATGGCCAACCTCACAACATCGATCACAATCAAGCACAACGCAAACAAACTCATAACCCCCGATGCCTTGAGGTTGTTGTTACCGTTGGCCATCATCGATGTTGTTCACGGTGCGTGCACACAGGTTGCTCGATACTTTACCGCCATATTGGGTTTCAGTTAAACGCCTCTTGTGAGTTTCATACTGAATTTTATGACTTTCTGATACCACCAATGGACTTTTCAGGTGATTTTACTTAAGATTTGACACTATATAACGCTGTAGCAAAGGTTTGCAATAGACCCACTATGCAGCTTTTAGTCGCGGAAAAGTTCAAATTCTACCCGCAGTTATCACAACAGAAGTAACGAGTTGTTCCGTTGTTGTTTGCGGTGTGTTGTATTCCACTTTTTGGAATGAAAGTGTTTAAAAACGGTTCGTGAAACTTCGAAATTAAAATTAAGTCGTGTAAGGCTTTCCATTCCGTGTTAGCATCTTCACCGAGAGGGGGAGTGGAGGGTTGAACATGGGTTGTGGGTCTACTGAAAAGCGTATATTTTGAGGTGCTTCGCATAATTTATTTTCGTCGATTTTCTTTTGAAGCTGAATAATGATTTTTATTGCGGCAAAACACGTATTAACGCAAAAAAATTATTACTATTGGTGGATGTAGGGAAACAAACATTCTAACCATTTTCCCACCTCTTGTCTACAGAAGGAGATTAGCAACGGCTATAAGTCTTAAAAGCAAATGTTACCATTCACCCAAACCAAAATTCAGCGTTGCCAGACTGCAAGCGACGCCAACGGGGCAAACGTAACTCAACACTGAGAGGCAACACTAAAAATGTTCTTGCGGATGGCTAAAATTAGTTTTGTTAACTCTATGGCTTTTTCTACGGTGTCCCCCGAAAAATGTCGAACCTCAAATCTACACTCGAATCGAATAATAAAGCATGCATCTCCAATTCTTGGCCTACAGCCCGACTCAAACTTCGTATAGAAAGTCTCAACGTCCTCAACAACTAATTTACTAACGAAAAAATGAATGATAGGCCAGTTGTTATTACTGGTCATTCTGGCGAGCCTCATCGTAATATTTTTGGTGGGTGTGATTTACTGCTCTTCGTGACTAGCGTGGTCTATAAACAATCTGATGTGGGAATATGCGGTATTATGGCATATGGCGAGAAGCGACAGTTAAGAAAATGTAGCATGTAGCTGATGTAGTCTTGAGTCGTGTCGTGTTCGTTGCTGGTTATTGGATCACTGATCTGATAAAAAAGCACCATTTTGGGACTGATTGGAAACCAATACAACTAGAAAAATAATAAAAGTAGGCCAGAAAAATAACGCAGTGACGGGACACGATGAAGTGTGGTTGGTCAAGGCAATCGCATAGGGGGCAAGAGGCAACGTTGCCAAATTCTACCGCAATTATTCAGTAGATTTCTATTGGATATATTCAGGAAATTTTTCCACAGTCCGAAAACATCGGAGAGGAATACTTAAAGTCCTAACGTCGGGACCTCTTTTTACTGTCACTCTGTATACACTATACAGTGCCCGCAGTTTTGTCAACTCACCGCGCGATCATTCAAATCAAAGCGAGTAGATAAATATTTCTACTCCACGGTACTCGTTTATGCCTACATCAGTAATTGAAGGCACTGAACGAAGCTTCCTTTTAAGTTGTTCGCTGCACCTTAAAAAAATTCAACGCTCTTTTATTTTCATTATATTGAATTGCGAAAACAAGAGAAACTGATTAAATTAAAGTTTGTTTTCTTATTATTACTAAATGAATTTCAATAAGAAGGGTATAAGTAAAAGTATAATTGATAAAGAACCGTGGCCCACCTCTCTCTTTGGACCTAATAGAACCTTTAAGCTTGGCAGTGGCGTAGCCGGGTGGGTGATGGGGGGGGGGGGGTGCAGGGGGTCTGCCCCCCCCCCTTGACACCAAAATTTGTCATAAAAAAGGTAATTTTTTGTGTTTTCAGACAAATTGTACCAAGTTATTATCTTTGGACCCCTCCTTGACAATTTTCGGATCCCGGACCCCCCCCCCCCTCGTAGAAAAATACCTGGCTACGCCACTGAAGTCTGGCAACTAATAGCCATGGGTGCTCTATGGTCTGACAGCGTCCAAAAGAGTCCTAAAATCAGAAAGTAAAGCTATCATCAATTTATTATTTAAAAACGTTCAAGAGCTATTTTAATCACAGAAAACTCTTTTAGCTAATGATCGCATTTCTTAACACTCTATAGCATGAATTATTTTTTTTCCCGATTTTGGGATTTTTTTTTCGTGTCGGCACTACTGGATCATAATTCTTTTCTTTTTTTCTCTCCACATCGGCCATATTTTTATATCTATAGGTGACAACATGCATAATGAATAGCACCGCATTTCTTGATTTTTTAGAAATAAAATACCCCTTGTTACCTATAGGTAACGCCATGCCATAGAGGGTTAAAAGTCAGAAAACTGCCAGAAATCAATAATCAGAAACAGTCAGGTCTAAAAGGTAGAAATATCAATGGAAAGTTTTAAATTATAAGCTCAAAAGGTCGAGAACGATGAGTTTTGGTGGTTTTTCCCCCACTTAAATTTGGCCACTTTCTTTCAATTACAGACCATAGTGGGGTGGTTTGAGGGTCCAAAAGTTTGAAGGGGGGGGAGGCTGAAATGTTGACTTTTATTGGCTGAATGCAAGAATTTAGAATGTGAATAAGTAGTTCAAGTTATAATAAGCCTCGGAACGTCTTATCTGAGCCCTAAAATTCCTTCTAAAAGGCGAAAAACTTGAAAATAGCCAATGCATCACTGTTTGACCCCTTCAGGGGCAGTGGCTAGTGGAACTAGCCACCTTCGCTTGTAATTATATATTACAAAATCAGCGAATTTTACTCACTAATACTTCAAAATGATCAAAATACTTTCTAGATTCATAAGCTGCCTCAAAATATTGCCTAAACCTTCTAGAAAACAAATATTTCTACATTAGCGGGAGCCGGTCTGCCTTGGAGGGAAAATCTCAAAATGTCAACATTTACTTGGTCTAAAAATAATGATTACCGCTGTGCTACCATGTAGAAAATATTTTTCCCCATTTTAGAACATCTTACCAACCAAAAGAAGTATCTAGTTACAATAGTCACTGCCTCATAAGCTCAGGAAAAAATAAATAAAAGGTGGCTAGTGGCACTAGCCACTGCCCCTCAAAGGGTTAAAAAGGGGTGAGGGTTAGCCCGAGGAGTGCGGCAACCTCCGTTTTTGGCTTCTTTTTTGCACCCTTTTCTTCCATTTTCCTCTTGCTGACAAGTTGTGGCGAGTAAATTTTGATTTTGTTGATATTTTCTCGTGACAATCGGCAATCCTGCTTGTAAACGAAGCGGAAAGCTTGACGCTCGACGACAATCGTAAGTCGTACGTCGGGTCGGTCGGTTGGTCGGTCATGTCGTGATCTATATTAGGCATTCCTATATATGCATCCCGAGAGAAATAAGAATAGATAGACGAGGAGACGGTCGACCGTAAACAACAATGAATCAACAATCGGATCCAGCTTTTATGAGCCGTCCTAGTCACCGGTCACCGATCATAGATGTCACCGATGACAGATTGAATGCCAATAAATTTGTCCTCCGTCATATCTCTATGTAAAACGCATTCTACGAATGTGCGGGAGCTGGAGCATAGTGTAGCGGCGGCACATTAAATCGAAACAAAGATTACACTATAGCCGCTGCTACATGTACACTTTACAGTCGAGGACAAAAAGAATGTTAAACGACCCCAGGAGGTTCACTGAATTAAAAGAATTGGTTCAACCTATTAATTATTAGTGAAATTTGAGCAATTAAATTGATTGGTTACTCCAACCAATAAATCGGTACTCGGTACCAATAAATTAGTACCGGGTACCAACTCTTAAGTGGTTCGGTCCACTAAATTTTATTGGTTGCAATCATCCAATATAATTGGTACCAGTTACCAATTATTGATTGGAGTACCTAATTTTTTTGGTAAGTACGGCAACCATGTGGTATATATATTGTAAGTGTGGATATTCGGAGAGGGGATGGAATTGAGAGAGATGGCCAAGTGAGTTTGGAGATGGGGATGAGGGTTGGGAAACACGATTTTTTGTCCCTCCTGTAAGTTTCCAATACAGTCACAAGCAATTCAATCGTACGTACAAGTTTTATGACGGCACGCGAGACCAGATCTGAAACTTTTCTGGCGAGGAGAAAGAATAAATCTTAATTTCCAAGGCGCTCGAATCAACAGGTTTATATTTTTTTCGCCCGCTGTCGCTCTTTGCAGGTATTTCGCGCAACGTCCATGGTAAGTAAGTACAATAATTTCCACACGTATTGCATGGAAAAAAATAATGGAGCTCGCTTGCTATATTTTGCTATAAGCGAGTGCACAGCAATATTTTGAATACAATCCAGCGCAATTTATGATGACCACATTAGAAAATCACGATATTCTCTCACAAACTCACAAAATGACTTTAAAGTACAAGGACAAGGTATAATGGCGGAGCTACGCAGGCATGCTTCTGTGTGTTGAGAGAGAGAGAGAGAGAGAGAGAGAGAGAGAGAGAGAGAGAGAGAAAGATTAGATAGGAATCTTCTATGATACCTGCATCGCTCCGCCATCTTCGCTATTGAATGGAGAAGCTACTCAGGTGTGATGGGGAAATCCTGTCTAATTTCTCTCTCTCCCTCTCTCTCTCTCCCCCTCTCTCTCTCTCTCTCTCTCTCTCTCTCTCTCTCTCTCTCTCTCTCTCTCTCTCTTCTAAGCTGGTTAATTGTAAGAAAGGGTCTTGAGCCCTAACTTTGCCTTCCTTTAGTTTTCGTTTCGCCCTTTTTTGTCTAATTATTGAATAAAAAACCGTATCATCATCATTATCTCCCTCCAAAGAAACACTCAGAGAAAAGCCTCGAATTAGATAGGAATCTCCCATGGTGCCTGCTTAGCTCTGCCATCACGCCTTGAAATTGAGAGTGATTTCCGTCGTCTAAACGTTCAAATTAAATAGACGAATCCGACAAGAAAAAAAGAAAAAAAAAAAAAAAAAAAAAAAAAAAAAAAAAAAAAAGACGTTTCAATTTTCTATGTAGATTTCTGAGATAAGTGCATCCAGACACGATCACGTTTTCCACGGAAGGGCTTTAAAGACAGACGACTTCCCTTTAAATATTAAGGGAAAAGGTCTACAAATCGCTTCTAATGGCATCAAATAGAGAGCCACACCGCCATCGTGGCCTATAGACGTAGCTTGCTGATGTAAAAATAATCTCATTACTCACTAGTTCAATTTTATTTCAGCGTCAAAAGGGCACAGTTTTCTTCATTTGGCAACGGCAGTTTCGCATACTCTAAAGAAGAATAATAATGATGGGGAACAAAATCCATTCAATGATGCCATTTATTTCCACTCAACACTTGTTGATCACTCCTCTCGAGCGCAATGCGCTGTGAAATAGGATCAAAAAAGGAACGAGGCTTTAAACAAGATGTGCGAGGCAGCTCACGTCTCACCAGTGCAACATAACCCTTTTGACAAAGCTGCTTAATATACACGAGTCTTCGAGCACCTTAAAGTGCAGGAAAGAGAGGAAGAGAAAGAGAAATAGAAAGAGGAAGAGTAAGAGGAAGAGGAAGAGGAAGAGGAAGAGGAAGAGGAAGAGGAAGAGGAAGAGGAAGAGGAAGAGGAAGAGGAAGAGGAAGAGGGAGAGGGAGAGGGAGAGGAAGAGGAAGAGGAAGAGGAAGAGGAAGAGGAAGAGGAAGAGGAAGAGGAAGAGGGAGAGGGAGAGGGAGAGGGAGAGGGAGAGGGAGAGGGTGAGGAAGAGGAAGAGGAAGAGGAAGAGGAAGAGGAAGAGGAAGAGGAAGAGGAAGAGGAAGAGGAAGAGGAAGAGGAAGAGGAAGAGGAAGATGAAGAGGAAAGAAGAAGAGGAAGAGGAAGAGAAAGAGGAAAGAAGAAGAGGAAGAGGAAGAGAAAGAGGAAAGAAGAAGAGGAAGAGGAAGAGAAAGAGGAAAGAAGAAGAGGAAGAGGAAGAGGAAGAGGAAGAGGAAGAGGAAGAGGAAGAGGAAGAGGAAGAGGAAGAGGAAGAGGAAGAGGAAGAGGAAGAGGAAGAGGGAGAGGGAGAGGGAGAGGGAGAGGAAGAGGAAGAGGAAGAGGAAGAGGAAGAGGAAGAGGAAGAGGAAGAGGAAGAGGGAGAGGGAGAGGGAGAGGGAGAGGGAGAGGGAGAGGGAGAGGGAGAGGGAGAGGGTGAGGAAGAGGAAGAGGAAGAGGAAGAGGAAGAGGAAGAGGAAGAGGAAGAGGAAGAGGAAGAGGAAGAGGAAGAGGAAGAGGAAGAGGAAGAGGAAGAGGAAAAGGAAAGAAGAAGAGGAAGAGGAAGAGAAAGAGGAAAGAAGAAGAGGAAGAGGAAGAGAAAGAGGAAAGAAGAAGAGGAAGAGGAAGAGAAAGAGGAAAGAAGAAGAGGAAGAGGAAAAGAAAGCAAAAGAAGAAGAGTAATAGAAAGAGAAAGAGAAAGAGGAAGAGTAATAGATAGAGAAAGAGGAAGAGGAAGAGTAATAGATAGAGAAAGAGGAAGAGGAAGAGTATTAGAAAGAGAAAGAGGAAGAGGAAGAGTAATAGAAAGAGGAAGAGGAAGAGTAATAGAAAGAGAAAGACGAAGAGGAAGAGGAAGAGGAGGAAAAAGGGGGAGAGAAAGTCAGAATGAGAGAGGGAGTGGCAGAAGGAGTTTGACAGGATTGGAAAAGGGTGGGGGAGAGGAGAGTGAGAGGGAGAGAAAAGAGGAAGAAAAGAACGGCACAGAGAAAAATTCCTGTTGCTGTAGCAAGAGTTCTGTTTAGTACTTACCTGGTGGTTCTACAAAGAAAGGCGTTTCATTGAGACTGCAGTCGTACTTGTCCGATCCATAGAATGGTCCAAACTGAATAATGGACGTGAAATACTTTCTTATGAATGCATCTAATAATTACTAACCATTGAATGCACATTCTTTATTTTAACGAACAGCAGGCCTTTGCGAAGAAGATTTTACGAATTAACCTTAAACTTCAAAATTTCGCCTATGAAAGCCGGACTAGTTGTGAGATAGTAAGCAAGAGGATTCACACCGTACTCTCAGCCAGTTTTTTCCAGCTTCTGTGGTTATTCGCATAAACCGAGGTTGCACTGAATCATCATTCTGATGTTATAGGTGTTGATTCGTAAAACGTCAAAATAATAAAAGGAGAACGACACAAGTCCTAAAATCAAATCAAAATAAAAGAGCAGAGACTCACTTGCGCGACTAAAATTCTAAGGTTCGGCGCGTTTCGCGCGGACACGGATGATGTCCGGCCGTGTCCGTGCAAAACGCGTCCGATCTTAAAATTTTATTCGCACATGAGAGTATCTTTTTTATTTTAAAGGTGTTGACTATTTCGATTTTTCGAAGTGAAATGGAGTTTACGTGTAAAACGGAGGCCACATTCCGATTGAGCGAACTCAGGCTGAGTGGAACTAACATAAGTGCGGGATAAGTGGGACATTTCATTAGAATCAGTCAAACCTTTAAGATTTGTTGAAGAGTTCGACGCGTAGCTCATGGTGGATTTCGCTTGAAAGTGTTTGCAGAACCGAACCGTTCGCTTAATATATGTTTTGAGGTTGAGGCCGGGTTTTCGGGTTTTTATTATATTTTTTTATGGGTGTAAACTTGACATCTTATTGTTCTGTCATTTTAAGTTGATATGTTTGGGCGTTTCTTGAGAGGAGCCTATAATTTTCCGAGATATTTTCAAGTGTTTCAATATTGCTGTCAGAGGTGAATAGCGCAATTCGGCAACGAGCCATTCTGGCGGCTCAAACCGAAGACTTCAAATTCTTCAATGTAATGTCTTGAAAAAGATTCTAGCGTGCTCTCAGAGCACCGGAAAGTTTAGTATTTTCCTTGAGTTACTAATATAACGATGCTAAAAGAGCCGCTGTTCAATGTCAGTCATGTCATAAAAAAAACTGTCGACAGGAAATTGATGACCAATGGGTCTGTTGCACACTTCGGCTTCAGCGTTTTAAGGTATCAATTCCTATGTAAAAAGCCGAGAAAATAACATTAGCAGCATCAGAAAACACTAAAATTAAGTATTAAACTCACAAATTGCGAAAAACACTAGACACTATTCACCCCTGTATCTTTCCACCACGTGCACGATATTTCGCGAAATTATAGCGCGGCACATTCAAATAATCACGGCCGACTGCCATCACAGCTGACTTCATTAACAAATAAACAGTAAACACCGACGGCGTCTGTTCGAATTCTTACGCTTCAATATCCTCAAATCCTCACAAAAGGTTGTGAAAGGTACGGAAACCGACATTTGTGTCGAAAACTTATCAAAACGAAACAATAACACCCAGGAGTTCCAAGAATGCTGAGCGAAGTTGGAATCATCCTTGGAACTCCTGGGTGTATTTGTTTCATTTTGATAAGTTTTCGACACAAATATCGGTTTCCGTACCTTTCACAACCTTTTGTGAGGAATTGTGGATATTGAAACGTAAGAATTCGAACAGACGCCGTCAGTGTTTAATGTTTATTTGTTAATGAAGTCAGCTGTGATGGCAGTCGGCCGTGGTTATTTGAATGTACCGCGCTAATTTCGCGAAATATCGTGCACGTGGTGGGAAGATACAGGGGTGAATAGTGTCTAGTGTTTTTCGCAATTTGTGAGTTTAATACTGAATTTTAGTGTTTTCTGATGCTGCCATTGTTATTTTCTCGGTTTTTTTACATAGGAATTGATACTTTAAAACGCTGTAGCCGAAGTGTGCAACAGACCCATTCTTAGCATACATGGTACACTTTTTTAGCAGCCAAGGTATTTATTAAATGTAGATTCTAGAACTATGCATTCTGTGGATCATGTGGCAAAAAAAGAAGAAAAAAACTATTTTCAGGAGAATCAATCAAAGCCATGCCAAATAACGATACTTTTGCATCAAATGTTCAGAATGGTGAATATAACGTCAACAGAGTTTGCTCACCAGCCGCCACAATGATTCAATGACGTCATTACTAAAACAGTTCGTGAGACTTCCTATGCTGAAATAACAAAACTTTTCAAAAGAGCGTACGTATACTAGGATATAACTTAATTTGTAGCAATAAAAGAGAAGAAAACAGTTTATTCTGAAGGGATAAATTCGAATGAAGGGGGAGGTTCAGCTCTCAATTGTTGATTCCGGCGTTGAAAATCGCGATGAAACATATAAAAGGAAAGAGACGGAGAAAGGAGGAAGAGGAGTGAGGGAAAAAGAAAAAAAAATAAAGGAAAAGAGTAAGTTGAAGAACGTTGAAATCCTACCCAAGCTCAAAAACATATAAGTTCTATATTCAGGGCGAGAAGTAAAAGCTCTTTCTTCTCACAAAATGAAAAGTTTCTCAGCGTCATAAAATATAGATTTGTTTTCAAAATTTTCTTGACCGCGTTTTTGAATGTGAGATGTGAATACGTATTTCCGTGATCTGTATGGCGGGGGAGGGGGTGGGAGGAAAGAGAGGGATGTGGAGCGTACAGGGTGTAGCGAGTATGATGGAGGAGGGGGCGAAGAGGGAGCCTCCCGATGGGTTAGCGATGATTCAAATGGTGAAATTGAGGCAAGGGGCGGAGATTTGACGGAGGACCGACCAGGTCATCCGTTGGGACAAACATGCAGCGTTGCCGATGCCGTTTCGACGATAACTTTAAAAAATTAAGGTTCTTAACGATATGGCTAAGTTTGAAAAGCAAGATAATTTTAAATTAGCATACTTTAAAATCTTGAATGTCAAGGAATGTGTCTCTTGCAATCTTTTGCTACAGCTCTACACAGTGCCGACTCTGGTGTAAAATCCCTCAAAAATAACTTTACGGGAGCATCGGAAAGTTCCAAAGTTGACTCCTAGAAACTCAATAAATGCTCCATTAAACAAAATTCCAATATGACAGTCATATGAGCGAGCATCGTCGGAATTGTTTTATCATCAAATCGCAACTTTCTAAACCAAGAAAAGTGATTCTTGCATCAGTTGCGTGCTGCGAAAATGAAATTAAGGCAGGCAATACGTACTGAGGTGAGTATTTAGAGACTTCTCTTTGAAAATCGTGATGTTATCTTCCTCCATAAGTGCAGAGTGTAGGCCAAGTGACAAAGAAGAATTATTAAAAACTAGTTCAATAATTATTTATACTGTATAATCATTATAGGGTAATTTTAGTAACTGAGATAATCTAGGACAGACATAGTATGCATCTTTCGCTGGCTGGTACAGTCGGGGACAAAAAGGATGTGAGACAACTCCTAGATGAAGGCTACCCGCAATACATACTCATCTCAATGGATTTAAGCATTGCAGGTGGCCTACGAAGCCAAAATCTAAGGATTCGTCTGACATTCATGTTGTCCTCGATTGATACCTCACGCCAATGTTCATAAAAAAAGAAAGAAAGAAAGAAAAAAAAAACTCCAATTACATTGGACAAAAGACTCTCCCAGTGTGACTCTCGCAACTGACTGTCATCTTGGAATATTGTTTAAACGCATTTATTGGATTTTTAAGTCAAATTTTGAACTTTCTGATTCTCCTCACATTGTTATCAAGTGATTTTACTCCAGAATTGACCCTCTCTATAGCTGTAGCAAAAGTTGGCAACAGAACGTTGATTGGACGTATCTTTTTCATGGAAAAATGTTATCTGTTAAAAGAAACGAATAATAAAGAAAAATGTACTAAATACAAAATACAAAACAAAAAAGAACCCTCAAGCTGGCAATGCGGCAAACATCTATGCAGGAGCTTTGATAATGGAATTATCAGAACAAAAACAAAAGTTTTGACAAATAGTTCTCTATCGAACTTCACAAATTACATTTGAATTGCTCACTTTGCCCCGGTTACCGAGGCTACTGGCTTTTCTTTCCGTCGTACATTGGTATATATTATGATTAGCATGAGTAAGTGAATTTTTAATGGGCAAATGTCGAGATTTGCTAGCATGAATCATTGGATTAGTGAGAGTGGTGGTTCATTTCTCAATGGATTCGTTCGATATTACACGTTCTCATCATAAATACTGTTCCTGCAGTATGAAATTAATAAACCCGATAAACGGTCGAGAAAAATACTCACAGTGAGTCCCAAAAGCCCTAACCAAACCAGCAGACTGATCTTTGAAATCATCGCATAAGACTGGTAGACTGGTTGAGTAGAGAGTTACTCAAGGTCCCTCTATGTATAAATAGTGTTAATCAAAATGTAAAATTCTGCAACAACCAATATCCCTCCGATAGCATTCGATAAGTTAAAGGCTGCTTCAGAAGAATACACTAGAAGAACACTTCAACACAATATATATTTAATAGCAGCCCTTCATTTACTGTCCAGTCTACCGAACTCATTCAAAAATTAGTCTGCAGACCCAAGTCAAAGAACAGGAACATGAATCTAATTGGTTAACGTCGAGCTGTCGAGCTGACCTACTATGTTCATCGAAATATGAGATTCGCGTTTTTCACCTTGAACTTGGTAAAAACTTTTGGGACGTTCTGCATCTGTACGTAAGTATGGAGGGAGTTTTTTACGCCGTTAATTTTGCTTTGTACTCTTGGGCGCCGCCAGCAGAGAATTTTCTGGGGTTTCCACCTCAAAATTGATCATCGTATAAATTATTGCTTGTTTGTAGCTAATTTTTGGGGAAATTGGAGTGAAAATTCCGACTCCCAGGAGGGGGGGGACTACTATTTTTGCTTCCTATGCAGGAGCTCCTGTTTGTATTTATGTACATCCTTTTCTTACTCATGCGTTTAAATTAGCAGGGAAAGAAGCTCAACTACCGTAAAATTTCTCGTTAATTATCAGCTACACGCGAACATTGATCAGCCTTTATGAAGCTTTATCTAATGGAAAGTTTAACGATAGTGACCATACCGATGGTCAAGTCTTACAATGCGGTGCGGTGCTCATAGATACTAGACAGTCTTGATTTTTTTATTTAAAGTAAAAGTGAATAATTGGCCTGCTTTTAATAGTACCAGAATTTCTCGGAAATTTTCAAGAACTATACAATATACAGGGTGACTAGTAAAAAAGTCCTCCCCAAGGAATCAAACCCATTTCCAAAAATTTATAATTTTTCAATCTGAGAGCCTAAAGATTATTTCTGAAAGGCTACAACCATCAAATTGTGACTAGTTTTTCAGGGGGGAAAAAAATCATCAGTTACAGTTTAATCGCCCTTGTTTGCTACGAATATTGTATTTTTCTAAATTGGAAAAATTGCGAATCGGCTATTTTTTATAGTAGCCACGTATAGTAAAAACTATCAGAATTCGGGAAACAGTACCTAAAATTTCCTAGGATGACCTATCATTGAAGTGCTTCCGGTAATATTAATTTTTATTTTATTTTATGTTAGTTTCATTGCACTAAGTCCAGTGTAAATTCAGCACTTTTTTTTCAGAGTGAAGTCCATCACCCTGAAAAAAGTTCTAAATTTAACTATTCCCATACTTGAAAGTATGTACAAAACTTGAAAATTATTAACACTTTTTAAGTATTCATATACAGTTGAATTCAGCAAGTTTTTTTATTGTAGGACTCAACTCGTACCAATTTATAAGGTGTCACCATTTCATGTACAAAGTGCTGGCAAATAGATAAATAAATTAATCAAGTTAGTAACGTGGATTGATGCTGGTGTTCGGTGGAAAATAAATGCATCTGGGCTAATTTGTATCGCATACTTTAGAATTTCTATAAATCCGTGAATTCCAATATACGGTGAGTAATCGGATAAAATGTCCCAGGAAAACACCGCGGATAAAATATACCCAACTCAGATAAAGGATTTTCAAACTTCCACAAAGTTTAATCAAGTTTAACGTATCGCGGATAGCCTACATTATTACCGTACGGCGCTCTCTCTCATCCCCTTTGTCTGCACTTCTAAATCAACTCGACTCTAATACGTTTGTTTTGATCGAACTTTTTTTAAAGTTAGATAAAAGAGGATTCGAACAAAAACCACATAATTAAGGGTGATTTGTATTTTGTTTGAGAGTCGAATGTTTCTGGAACTTTCTGAAAACCCATCCACGCATAAATAACTTTGGTTTTGCTTCGAATTCTCGATTCTTTAATAATTTGAGTTTTTGATCAAAACTTATTGAGTCCCTATACATATGTAGAGAGCTAAGATAAGAGTGTATAGTCAACCTCTGATTGGCCAATGAGGCTCAACGGGCGCCATCTTTGAATGCGATTTTTTCAATTTTTTTTTTTTTTTTGGGGGGGGGGGAACCAAAATGACTTGTTATTTGTTTACATTTTACAGCTAGAAATCTCACGGTGTTTTATGGATAAAATAGCTAATTGTCGATGAACCTGCTCATTTTAATCATGATGCACCTCAAGAATGTCTATAATACTAAAAAGAATAATCTTTAAGAGCGTACATAGGTGTCAATCAGTGCAAATGCATTGAAAGATTACACCGTTGGAAACTCTACGGCACGGTAATCTTTGCATTGAACGAAAACACAACAACGGACCTCAGAATGTATACAACTGATTTTACTCAACGCAGTCCCCCCTTTTCCCCGCGGGCACTGCAAGGATTAATTTTGTCAATTTTATTTGGCAAAGAGCTATAAACTTACCTTTCGAAAGATCGGCTACATCTCCACATAAGCTCTTGATAATGAGGCAGTTGCAAGGGTCTGAAACTTTGTGTTTTTCATAAAGAATATAATAGTACTTGTTGAGCTGAGAGCAATGGTGCCTTTGGTTTTTTCCAAAATGTCCCGGTTTTGAAGATACACACGTGAAAAGTTGCAAAAAATCGTGGGCGTAGTGACGTCACTACGCGGAATTCCCATTTAAAACAATGTATTTTGGGCCAAAATCTCATCTTCGTAACAATGGGACTTAACTAGAGCCCAAAGGCATTTTCGTTTTCAGCTCATCAAGTCCTTTGATTTTCTTTGTAAAAAAACACAACATTTCAGACCCTTGCAACTGCCCCTGAAACACATTTAGAATTTCTGAGAAACCTAAATATTGATGCGAATAATTTGCATCATGCAAGCTGTTTGCATTTTATGATTTTGCAGGCACGGTGACAATGATGTGGACCGCGTCCCGCCAGCGCTAGAGCACCGCGCCGCGCGCAGCCGTTTGCTGGCGGCGCTATAAATATATTTGCGATGGTTGGCGTGAAATAAATCAAGTTATCAAGACGAGTCCTCGCTTTGTTCCCAGTTCCTTTTTTTTCTCTGCGGGGAAAAGTTCTCGCATAGAAAGCTCGGTGTATAGAATACTCTCACTCACATTTGTCAGTTCGGTTGCTTCACCACGTCCGTCCGCCTGTCGCGTCCCGCCGATAGAGGCGCCACTGTCGCGCATACTGACACACGAATCTTGAAATAGGTAAAACTGCGACGCGTCCTGGATATTCAGAGGATAACCAACGGAGCTATGAATCTGGCTCGACGATGGTGCCATTTTTATTGGGAGTAATATAAAAACTGCTGGACTAAACAACGCTGAGATGGGGCAGTTGTGCACTTTTGCCACAGGCGATTTCAGGATCGATTTGTATTTATGTAAAAACATCAACAAATAACGGTGGTATAGCAATAAAAAATTACGAATTTCACTCCTAAAATCATAAAATGCTATTCAACGAGCGACCGTAATGACGGTGTTGGGTGCCATTGTCAAGACTTGATACTTAACAGGCGATTGTTTGATGTTTTTTTCTTATGAGCCACTGAACAAAAATTAACTCATTTTACTTGACTCATTTTCAGTGGCGCCTCCTGCAATTTGGCAATCACGTGTCCTGTCATTTAAACCTATGCAAAATTATCGATTTCTTGTGGGTTCAAAGAACCTCCTAAATATCGATTATTTTACATGAGTTTAAACGGACATGATCCGTTGTTGCCACATTGCACGAGCCACCACTGGGAAGTCGACCTCGAGTTCCACCGATGAGCACCAATCAACCTATGATCACTGTAGAGCTTGATTTAAGGGTCATCGATGCCGTCTAGTGGGCAAAGAGTGTGAAGTTATCCTAGTCCTAGTCAAGTTTGACTTTTAGATTTTGATCGAGGGAGGGGTGTCGAGTGAGGCATCGATTCCTGCGTATTCGGACCCGAGGAATCGATTGAGAGCAGTCGCAAATCGATCAAAAGCTTTGTTGTCTTGAAATTCGCAATAGAACCGGAATTTCCTGTATTTGGGGGGAAAAAACTAGGAACAGCTGTTTTAGAAAAACCACCGATCTCTCGCCAAGTTGATTGGTCCCTTAGGTATCTATTTGTTTTTAGCATACACTAAGAAGACCCTATACCGTAAGTTCAGGAAAACATCATGATACATACCTATCACAGAATACTACAATCATAACGGAAACTAACTATCGTGTGAGCCAAAATGGAAATGTTATTTGGAATTTACCGCAGCTCAAAGTGGCAACTGTGTTTGCTCACTTCTCAAGATGGCGGACGTGCTTTTTTAGGTTTTATTTACAGTCAGATTTGAGGCACAACCAATCACAACCTGGCCAGTTTCCGAAGATTGCAGGAAATGCTCACTTTCCAACATGGCGGACCAAAATATACCCGAAGTATAAAGAATGTTTCAAATGGGGCAGTTGCATGGGTCAAAAATTGTGGGTTTTTACAATGAAAATGATAGTACTTGATAAGCTGAAAACAATGGTGCCTTTGGTTTTTTTCTAAGTGTCTCAGTTTTGGAGATACAATCGTATAAAGTTGCAAAACATCGTGGGTGTAGTGACGTCACTACGCGAAATTCCCATTTAAAACAATGTATTTTGGGCCAAAATCTCATCTCCGGAACAGTGGGACTTAATTAGAAACCAAACGCATCTTTTTTCTCAGCTCATGAAGTACTTTCATTTTCTTTATAGAAAACTGAACATTTCAGACCCTTGCAACTGCCCCATTGAATTAGATTTTCCATTGTGACTGCAGTATTATGTTATGGTTTGATTGTACATAGACGGTACAACTTGACTTCAAAGCTTGAGTCAGGGATTATCACTTCTATGAGGTTGGCAACGCCGCGCGACTACTCGCACTCGACGCCGAAGCTTCTCGCTCGCGGGGTATCGCGTCTACAGCGACGCGTATTAACATTAGATCGGAATGCGCCGGAATCTTGAATCTGGAGTCCGGAATTTAGGGATTCGGATCCATTCCTGGCTTCCTCCTTCTATTCGCGCCGCGCCGCGCCGCATCCTCGTCCTCGTATCTAGCTGAGGCGACCGACGGCGGATGGCGTCGAATATAATCAATTCACTTGCCGAGGCTTTTTATTTGAGTGCACGAGTCGTAGTCGAATCGGCTGGCTGCACGCAGTGTTGCCAGATTAGGGTGTAAAAGCTGTGCGTTTTACATTGATTTAAATGGGGACGATACGGCTTTTTACCCTCGATTTGGCAATAACACTGGCTGCACGCTTTCTTCGAGTCGCGCCGCACAGTGGACCGAGTCAAATTAGAGAGGCCGGACATGGTTTTGCGACTTGAAATGCGTACATATCTTTGTTGATACTTAACGTAGAAGTTCAAAAGTGGTTTCGTTGGTTTTACTGACTTTGATTCAAAAATCACCCTTTACAGTTCGTTTTTTGACTGTAAAAACATTTTAATTACAGTGGTGAGGCGTGAAATTTGGCAACAACGTATTTTCTCCATTTGAAGTGACCAAAAAAGTCGAACGCTTCATAACTAGGCATTTCGACCTTTCTAAAGTGTTTAAATGGGAAAAAGGAACGTTGCCGAATCGCACTCCTCCCCACTGTTGAATTTGCAGTTTTAGTCATATATTCCGTGTCCGATCCATCCCATAGACTAATTCCACTGTGCGATGTCTCTTGGATTTGGATTCAGTTCAGCCATACGCGCACATCTGCGGTTGCTGATTTCAACAATACCTCACTAATCAGTATTTATATGCACTACACACTTTACGGATCATCTATAAAGGGCTTATTCCCTCAAACCGAGCGCGTGAGATTCCGCACACCGGAAAAGAAAAATAAAAATAAAAAAAAAGTTCTGTAAAATCAGTCAAATTAAGCAAATTCTAATTTTACTTGTTCTTTTAGGTAAAACTTACTAAAATAATTGCTAATTTTACGATTTGAATAGTAAATTTTGCTCAAGTTTTATTAATGGGGTTCTTGCAAATTTTTGCTACGGGGGATTGAAGAGTTGATTTTTGCATAAAAACCTGTAAAAATGACGGTGAGTACACTCAAATTTCACGAAATTCACTCTCAAAATCGAACTACTAACAAAAAACTACAGTAGATATTAAAGGTCTCGTTGGGCGCCTTCAATCCGTCGTATAGGCAATTCCAACCCCATCAAGTACGAACAGTTAACTATACCTTCCCTGTAGGAACGGAAGAGTGGTATTCTCTTGAACTTCCCTGGTCTTTGAAGGGTTAATAAAATGATTTTCCAAAGTTCATCAGTTAAACGTGGCACTTTTGTTTAAAATTAATATAGTATTTACAAAATGAAAAGTGGTATTTCCAACTAAACCGAAAACAAGAGACAGTCTCTGATTGATAGAAAGGCTATGTCCATATTATTTTCGGCCTTATAAATATTGACACTTAATAGCGACACACTTACTAACTGCTACAATGACCGTCAATGAGCGTTATAAGTACACTGGGTCTTTAAATTGGCACAAAAATTATTCTTGTTCTCTTTCTTTCTGTTTCAGGTGAGTATCCTTATATGTTTGACAGAAAAAAACCATCCAAAGATTACACACTCATTATCATCGTCTGTGAGTCTCAAAAGTCCAGTGTTAAACTTTCTCCCCGGGAGTCAAGTTTATTGCAAGTTAAAGTGTCGTATCGTCAACTGTGTGACTGGAAGCTACCCCTTTGTTTTGCGGCAGGTAAATAAAGGCGTCTTACCACCAAAACAAAAAACAGCTTCCAGTCGCATACAGTCGACGACACGCCGCGCCACTGGCATGTTCAAATTATTTGAGTCTATACTGAAAATAATAATTTTCCTTTCTAACCCTGCTATGGCAATGTTCCTTGAATTTTTTTTTTTCATGACTTTTGGGTCAAGAAAAATGACCTAGTTTTCCTAGGAAAACTTTCCATGACAATTTTCCTTGCATGTCAAGGAAACTTTTCAATGACAATTACCTTGTTTGCCAATGAAAATGATCCATATTGGCGCTCATGTATTTCCTTCCTAAGTCGCCCATCTAATTGAAGGGTCGAGTGGATAAAGGGGTTATGTGACACATTTTTGATTTTGAGAAAATCGATTTTAAAGTTCAAAGTATGGACGCTTTCGATATTTTTGCTGAACATCAACCGCAGCAGCTTTGAAAGTATAGGGTCATGCCCTACATTTTTTGAACCAAGTTGGAAAATTTATAGATATATACCATCATAACTCCTTCATCCACTGTGCTAACTCGATTTTTTTCCAAAATGTCACATAACCCCTTTATCCACTCTACCCTTCCATTGTTACATTAGCGGATACAGGGGGGGAGGAAAGGGGCGATCGCCCCCCTCGTTCGGCCATGAAAGATGGAAAAGAGGGGGGAGGAAGGCTGGAAGGGGAAAGACAGCTAGAGAAAAAAGGAAAAAGGGGTCTCCGGGAGACAAAAATCCCAAGTTCGCCCCCCCCCCGTTCGCGAGGGCTGGATCCGCTAATGAATTGTTAGTGCTAACTGTAAATTGTGTTACTTAAACTCTCTCGGTGATAGGACGAATACCGACACCAGTGCCGTCAAGGTGGGTTACCCCTTTTGCTTGTGGAGACAAAATGCCTGTACATAAAGCCTATTAATCAACTATTCCGACTTTATACTAATAGATTGTCATATTATTCGCGAGTATAGGGGTTTTTTGGAGTCCCTGATTTCATTTTGACCTTCCTCTAAAGATTTTGACTTGATCTCACGTTACACTGGTAAAAATACAACGATTCCTTTATCGTTTCTACGAAGTGGAAATGATTTGAACTTCTTTGATTTGGATGACATTTTGGCAATTATTCGCTGTAATTGGGGTCTCACATTTAATTTTCACCATCGAAATTCAATTTCAACTTATTACACGGAGAGAAATATAATTGCCATTTCCAGCAATGTGATGAAATTGTATCTTGGTGTCGTCAATAGTGCAAAAATAGACGCCACGTTAAGAAAATTTAAAATGCACACTCAGAAAAGTCACAGCGTAAAATGCTCGTATAAAAAAACCTATTTTGGGCCAAAAGGGTATCTCTGGAACTATGAAACCTAGTGAAAAACCAAATGCATCCTTGTTTTTCGCTCATCGAGTAGGTACTTTAATTTGCTTGCAGCAAGGCACAAAAAATCCGATCCTTACAACTATAACTGCCCCGTTCTCCATCAAAATGTTGAGTATACTTGTTTTCATTGCATTTTTGTAATGCGCCCAACTAAACCCTCCATATTCTTTTGACGCATTGAATACGCATTGGATCGTGCAAAAAAAGGAACAAAAAAAACTTTCAATTCATTGTTCTTTTCTCCGAGCGGCGATTAGTGAAAAATGTCACTCGATCAGAACATTTTTTTTCCTTTGACTAAGGATGGTTGCACGACACAGTTCCCTACGGGCCCTAGAAAAATCGATCGAGAGACACCTTATCCGACATTTAATGAAATTACGAGTGACGCTGCAGAATGGTGAGGTGGAGGGGGAAGAGGGTAACGAGATGATGGCAGCTAATTTACCTGCGGCCGTTGAAGCGTCGCGTCGGATCGCTTGATTCCATTACATTCCCCTGGCTTGCGTCGACACGAATCGTGAATCGACGGTACGACGGAATAGAAATGACCGCTGAGTTCCTCCATTACAGCCATGAGTCCCTGTGTGCATATAGTTCCTATTATAGGAGAGTCGAGCTAAGCTGGTCTGACAAACTTCGTAGTTCGTTTCGAAAGTGCAAGCACTACAGGCGTAACTTCCCGATTCAAAGGCTGATTCAAAATCCTAAAATAAAAGCCGTGAAATGATAAAATTAGGTATCTAAAGCAGCAAGTTCTTCGGCGAAGATCTAACAATAAATTATAACTGGCACAGAAACTGCATGAACTTTACCGTTGACTGATATTTCTTCTTCCAGCCTTCACATTCATTACTACTTATCTGAGAGGAATACATTCAATTACTATCCAAAGGTTTGACGATTACCGATTACCGAGTAATCGTGTAATCGATTACACTCCAATTTGCCCAACTCTGCACCCAAATCAGGTATTATCCTCGCAAACGGCTGTTGAAAGAAAGTTTTGAAAGGTTTTGATGTTTTAGAACGAAGAATACAGATCGGAAATTGACGGGCACACCTAGATGAGCCCATTGAAAACGGGCACATCTAGGTTTCCGCGGGCAGATCTAAATCAGTCTAACTGAAATTGGGCGAACCTAGTTCTGCCCGCGGTCGATCCTAATTTCGCCCGGGCACATTTAGATCCGCCCAGAGAACTAGATCTGCCCGTAACATTTATAAGGGAAAACAGGATTTTTATGGAAAATAAATCAAAATAATTACTTTCATATATTAGGTGGAAACACGACCGGAAGATTTTCGGAATTCATGGAGTGACCTGTTCTGGATACTGGAATCTCATGCATAAATACAAGAATGTGTTTAGGGTCTTTTTTTGATACGCACCACCGTCCACCGTTTCGAAACATTCAGGAATATTTCCTCCAATGATTTGAAAAGAATGAGATCCCTGAATCTAAAACTTCTACCATTTCTTTTCTGATGGAATTTTTTCCGGATAATATTTATGGGTGTGTGAGTCTGGCTGTCCGCTACCCCCATCCCCCTCTTTGTCCCCCTTCTTTTTGCTATACTCACTAAGTTTTAACTCGGGGGAGGTGGGTGTGGAGGAGTTACAAGGAGGTCTTTATGGCCCCCACTAAAACTGTATTCAATAATCTTTGACCTAAATTTCGGTGGTTTCGTTCCTTCCTTTCCTTCGCTTCAGGTCCGTCTTGAGAGATTTAAACGCCTGGAGCGAGAAAGCTTCAGGCTGTTTTTCGAGAGGCGTCCTTGAGAAGTCTGAGAAACCAGAGAATCTAAAAAGTCGTTCTCTCTCTTTGCCTATTGAACGCACGTGAAAGAAAAATATAGTGATAGGGGCACAAGTTTAGTATGTGCTCCCCTCGATAAATCTATCCTTTTTTTAAGACATTTTTTAGAATACGTGAGGAGAAACAGAGAAAGGGGGGGGGGGGGGAGAGAGAGAGAGAGAGAGAGAGAGAGAGAGAGAGAGAGAGGGGGGGGGAGAGAGAGGGGGGGGAGAGAGAGTGAAAGAGAAAGAGAAAGAGAGTGAGAGAGAGAGAAAGAGAGCAAAAGGGTGAAAGAGAAAGAGAGAGAGAGAGAGAGAGAGAGAGAGAGAGAGAGAGAGAGAGAGAGAGAACATGGATCCGCTACTGGACTCTAAGATAACGCATCCTAAAGATATGGGGGTCCAAGGACCTTCCCCAGAAAGTTGTTGATATTTAAACTTGTCCGGGAAGCCGATTATGACCGATCGAGTCAACTTGGCTAATCTCTGGCTGACTTAGCTGAGTTTAATCGACGTTGCACTATTAACAGATTCCTCTGGTGATGGTTCATTCTTACGAAAAATGTGAAGATGATTGCAATGAGCGCAATTTAACAGCTACGTGACTAAAGTTAGGTTAGGTAAGATTAGTTTTGGTTAGGTTTAGGTTAGATCAGGTTTTGTTAGGCTAGGTTATAGGTTCAATTTTTTTAGATTTTTTGAGCTCTCAGATTTTTTTATGGAATTTCAAAGCAGCTGAGGTTTGCCATATTTTTGCAGAGGTTACCGTTTTTAATCAAGCATAACTCAGTAATTGTTTGTCGTGGAATATTGAGTGAGGTCTCAATTTAAAGATCTTTTCTGGGCTAATTTATGAGGGGAAAATTTGGTTCAACATGAAATTGGAAATTTTTAATATAATCAATTTTAAATACATAAAATGAGAATATTTATAGATAGAGCTCGTTAGTAAAAAAAAAAAAAAAAAAAAAAATCCTAGCTCTATGCACATTGCGGGGTAGACAATAGACATCTATGTCGTAAAGGCGCAAAAATCAAAAATTGCTAATAACATTCGGTTGCAGGTTGTTCGGATCGATTCCTTCAAGAGGGACGTTGCTTAGCTACGAAGCCTCCAGCTCAGCTATTCGGTTCAAACATGTAACTCAGGAGATTTCACAATCCGTGTACAAGTACGTACTTATACAGACGTATAGGAGAGCTTGGCGAACAATTCATTGAAGTCCTTTGAATCTTTGAACAAGAATGCGATCAGGTGAAGAGGCTGCCGTTGTGTCCTATGACCTTGTTACAAAGTCGCAATGATTAATATCCATCGTGGCAATAAGTCTCTTGATTGGCTGACGAGTGGCGAGTGACGAGTGACGATGACTCGAGCGAGTATGTGTGAGTTAAAGTGAATGATATGAATGGGCGAGTGAGTGAGTGAGAGTGAGTGCCGATGATTCAGTTCAGAGTATCCACTCGCGATAGTGTGATGAAGGAGAGAATGCGATTGACCTCTCCTCCGTCAGACACAACATTTTACCGAGGAATAATATTCTCAGAATAAATCAGAAGGAATCATACCTCTAGTTACATCACTTGTAAATACATGACACCTATCTCTTAAAAAAATAAATAACAGTCCTCGGTGGCGCACAGTGGGACAGAATACGGTATTCCATTGGCATCATTTCGGGAACAAGAATCGAATCATAAGGTTAAATGGCAACGTTGAATTACGTCCATTTGAACTCACAATATATCGCGGTCACCAACCCTCGGATTCGATCTTTTGCATGAGTTTCAATAAACAACGTGCATCGTTGCCAAATAACATGCGTCACCACTGTACTGAGGTGGAAATTGTAATATTGTACACATTGAATATAGTCGAGAAAACAATAAAACTCGAGTCTTATAGTTTCAAACGAGCCTTTACAGTAGGTAAAGGTTATGTTTCATTGTAATATTTTATTCGCATATTAATGTTTTGTTTTTATGCATATTTTTTTTAAAAAAAAAAAAAACAAAAAACAAAAAACAAAACAAAAAAACAAGTTTTATTGCAATTTTGAGAATTTTGTGAGTTTTTAAGAGCAATTCTTTGCTATGCAAAACAGTATACTGTTAAAATCTTCGTAAAGGTTTATTAGTAGGTTTCTACTTTGAATGAATGAAATATGAATGAAACGAGCATCAAAATTATATATTTAGGCGCGTTTGAAACAAGATAGCTCCGTTTTGGTATTACAATCACTCTTTTTACTCACAATCGCAGTAAATGCTCTCCCATAAGATTATATCCCCTTAACTCACTGTTTTTCGCTGGAGTGATAATGTTCCTTTCCCAGACCGCATCACTCTGCAGTCATCATTTATCAACTTTACAGCCTTCAAATTTGAAGAGTCACTATTCTTTAAAGAACGTATCAATGGGTCATTTGTTGTGTGCTTTTGCGACAGAAATAAAGCATACTGCCTCTAACGTAAAAGTCCACGAAAATAACGGTGCCCACATTAAAAACTTCCAAACTTTAATTATTAACTCAGGGAATCACTTCCATTTTAAACAACCCATGCTTTGCTATATCTTATACTTATTTTCACCGATATAACACTACAGTACTTAGATGAGACCACCGCTTTATCTCTCAATGACTAGTTGTATTGATTTAAACATCAATATAGCTTATCAGCATTGTACCTTTCGTTCAGATAAACTCACAATTTGTGTATTATCACGTAATCTTTGGTACACCAGAAATAAAGATCAGTCAGCAAATGGCAAATGCATAGCCATCGTTTCATGCATTTAACCCTTTCAATACCAAGCTCGAGTATACTCATTTGATTAACCCAGTAGGTAATAATCAAACAGTTTCAATTGTATGTGGGAACTCTAAAAGTAAATTAAAACTGTGGATATTCACAAAGAATCCGTTTAGCGCCTTCAATTCGTGGAATATGCAAAATGATCTCTGCGGAGTTGAAACATTTAACTACCCACTCAATTCAAGTAAGAAAGTGTGTCGAATCGACGAAAATACCTGGTCCTGAAAGGGTTAAAAGGAAAATCTCGAATTTTGGTCACGATGATGATTACGGAAACACGGTATGGTTTCTTGTATGTAGTGTATGTTAGTAAGTTGGTAAAAATGGTGCATGTTCCGTGCAGCGCGAGTGTTTCAAATCGAAAGTAATTTTCTGAGGTGATGCGTGAATTTGAGAGTTTTCAATGTGCGCATCGTTATTTTCGCGGAATTCTATACGTTGGATAATTCTATAAAATTCCCGTATAGAAAGTAGTACGGCAGACTTATTTTATAATCTACTATTCTTTTAAGAGTAACTTTATCAATATGGGGCTGTTGCACACTTGCTGCAAGTAATTCAAGGATCGAGTCATAGGTAAACCTCGAAAAATAACGATTGTATAGCAATAACCACTCATTCCCTGTCCTCGACCCATAAAGTGCTTCTAAATGCGCGAGCGTAATGGCGGCGTTGTGCAGTAATAATGGGGGAGATTCCTATCTTAATTTCGCCACTATCTCTATGCTGACAAGGAAGATTCACAGAGTAATTAGACACCAAAGTAGTGATCCACACCCGATTAATGGTGCGAGTTTGACACGTGGTGACACTTGGTGTCAAAGGAAAGTCGTCTCTTATTAGCCACTTCTAGATGGAGTACGTTACATAGTAATATTATAGATAGAAATCTCCCATTGTTAGTGTCCAAAGCCACCATTATGCTCGCGCTTTTAAAAGGATTCTATATGAGTTCAGGAGTGGATTTCGTGAGTTTTTAGTGCTAACATCGTTATGTATTTGCAGGTTTTTATTGACCCTCTTATACATCGATTACAGCAAAAGTGTGCAACCACCCCATTTCAAACGTGCCTTTAATGAAAATTTAAAACTTTTTTGCATTTGCCTATCTCTATACGCTGAAAAAAAAAATGCTAACTTTAAGTATTTACTTACTTAAAAGTATGCGGTCAATACTAAACATTCTTAGTTTTACCGTTTAAAATAGTTGAATTGAAGAAGCACGGGGTTGATTTAACTATTTTAAATGGTCAAACTAAGAATGTTTATTTTTGGCCGTACTAAAAAGTAAACGAATACTTAAAGTTAGCTCTTTTTTTCAATATTCGTTTTGATGTTAACGGACATTGTGCGGCGGCCACTGTCGAGTTAAGAGTTACTATGAGCCGCGACATAGTCAAGTCAATTTGGATATGCTACAAGGTCTTTCGTAACTCCCGACTGACTCAACATTCGCGGGATCGGATATTGTTGCTTGAATTGCTTGCTATACGTATATATATGCTTGTTGCTTTTTACTTTTTGCCCGCTGTGACCTATTATTACCTATTTTTAACATGACTGCTGAGTGTCGTAGCATCGTAGAAAATTTATACCCGTGTAATCAACTTTGGATGTCTTTTACGATCTGATTTGGTATTACTTATATGACGTCATATCTGTAACTCGTTTGCTCCGATTTACCACTAAATCTCCAAACAAAATAATCGACTGATTTTGCAACTTCATAGAGGACAGAGTTCTCCTTGAAACGGCCGAAACGCAGGCAATAATACATCGATAGGATACTTTCAACTTACTTTCCGACGCAAATTCTTACATTTTTTGTTCGAAAATTTTTAGTTTGTTCGATAAAAATGCCAAATTTTTCGACCAGAGGAAGGTGGAGAAAAATTGCAGGAGTAATGTGGTTTACGTAAATATTAAAATGTGGATCTCAAGGCCTAAATTCAACACGTTTCCTGACTTTTCCTCGTAACTTTTTCAACTTGAAAAGTGCGCTTTGAAAAACAAGGATGATGAAAAGAGGATGAGGACCAATGTTGCAACTGAATATAAAAATTGTGTGTTTTCTATAAAGAAAATGATAGTACTTGATGATCTAAGAAGAATGATGCCTTCGATTTTTTCATAAGTGTCCCGGTTTTAAAGATACACTGTCCCATTGGAGGAATATTTAAGGGAGAATGCAGTTTATTGGGAATTTTGAAATATTGGATTACGAGATTGTTTGGAATACTCTGAGAAAATATTAAATTGATTAAAAATGAAATAGATATTGATTGAGGAACTTAAAAATGGAGGTTGTAAAATGTTAAGATTTGGAAGAAATCTTACAGTTGGTCCAGACTATCCGTCAGATTTCCTCCAAATCTCAACATTTTTCAACCATCACTCTTAAGTCCCTCAATAAATATCCATTACATTTTTTTATCAATTTAATATTTTATCAATAGTTCCAAAATCCAATATTTCACAATTCCCCAATTTACCTCATTCTCCCAAAATTTTCCTCATAAGTTGATCCTCATCCTCCATGTATTTCAAAAGGCACTTTTCAATAAGTCGAGGAAGTTGCGAATAAAAATTGGGGAATGTGTGAACATTCTGTCATTTCGTCTTGTTCGCCGGTGGCTGATTCCTTTCAGAGCTGAAGTTTTGAATTAATCGCATTTTTCAATTCACCGATGATTTCACGGGTTGAGAAAATATTACTTTGTTCAGTTCAGTGTATGGCTGTAATACGAGAAAATGCTCTCATCTGTAATATTTTCTCAGCCGGCGGAGTCATCTCTGCCTTTTAAGGTGATTCCATGGCAAATTCCCGAAAATTTTAATCCTATATATGGCGTTGTTTGTAGCTGGCTCCGAAAATATCCGTTTTTTGACGGTTCTCGGCTGTTTTCTCTGAACAGACGAATATTAGACAAAAAATCGGAATGTCGCAGCACCTGCTTAATTTTTTGAGCCATAAACGGGCCAAATTGGTTCTAAAATAAAGGCGTAACTATGCAAAGAAAAAATCATGTGTAATTTGGAGTTGTATCAGTAAAGATTACCTACAGGTTTCTGTTTCACCTGTAATCTTTACTGATACAACTCCAAATTACACATGATTTTTTCTTTGCATAGTTACGCCTTTATTTTAGAACCAATTTGACCCGTTTATGACTCAAAAAATCAAGCAACAAATTAAGCAGGTGCTGACATTCCGATTTCTTGTCTATTATTCGTCTGTTTAGAGAAAACAGTCGAAACCCGTCAAAAAACGGCCATTTTCGGAGCCAGTGACAAGTAATGCCATCTATTGGATTAAAATTTTCGGGAGTTTGCCATGGAATCACCTTAAAAACTTGTGGTTATTTTAATCGTTTTACGACGTTTCCACCGATCGAGTAAATATTACAGATCAGAGTATTTTCGTGCAATACAGTCATACACTGAACTGAACTGTGTTAGTAATCTATTCTCAGCCGATGGAATCATCGGTGAATTGAAAAATGTCATCAATTATATGCAAAACGGTAGCTCTGATTCCTTTACATCGACCCTGTCTAAAAGAAAACTGCTAAGTTGTATTTCGAGCAGAAATCAGAACGCAAACTGACGAGGAAGAAACTCTCGATGCTCTTCAATGAGTTTATCGCGTGGTGTGCCTGAGAAAAGAAAGATGATTTGGATGTGGGTGGCAGGGTGGAGGCTGGGGACTGGAGTCTATACATATGTAGGGGAAGTTAAAAGCATTTGGATTACATCAAAAAAGACCGAGGCTGCAGAAGATGAACGGTGCATCGCATCGAAGGAAAAAAACATCAGAGGAGTGACGGCGGAGAGGGATTCTGTCATTCTCCTTCTCATCTGTCAAGTAATATTTTCAACAAGATCAGAGAAGCGATCCGAAGCTTTAAGCACAGTGAGCGAGTACATAATAAAAGTCCTCGGTTTTTTGCGTTTAAGGTAATGATTCTTCTCCTCGACTCTAGTCTCTTGGATATCACTTTGTAGTGCATTTTTCCCCTTCTCTTTTCTTTTTTACAGCTCTCAGGTTGCTTCACAATAAAGGTGCGATAAAGGATACAGTGGTAGCTATATGCGTTTACCTCATCGAGCTATTCATATGAGTAAACGGTCCCTATGGTGAACTTTGACGATCGTACAATTGAAATCGATTAATTAGATGCGAGTTCAACGGGTGCATGCATGAGTCTGCTCCAACCTTTTGTCATGACGTTGTTACATACGGCCGATTTCAGTGTAAAATCGCGTTAGTATCATATTGAAAATATCAAGTCTCAAAAACCCACTCGTAGAATGCATTTAACCAAATTCAAAGATGGCAGTTGAATGGAGGAGGATCACAAATGAGAATGTTCCCAAATCGCAACTTTCTATACGCTGAGGAAAGATGATTGATTGGAGACATCTCCAGTAAGATGGGGCGTCTGCATTCTGACCCGCTTATTTTATCGCCATCTTTGAATTTGATGAACACATTTATTGAGTTTGTGAGTGAATTCTAAGTAGTGGCGTAGCCAGGAATTTTTCTGGGGGAGAGGGGAGATCCGGGGTCCGAAAATTGTCAAGGGGGGTCCAAAGATACTAATTTGGAAAAAAAATTGTCTAAAAACGCAAAAAATTACCCTTTTTTTAGGGCAAAATTTGGTGTCAACGGTAGGGGGCGTCCAGACCCCCTGACCCCCCTCCCCTCCTTGGCTACGCCACTGATTCTAAGACATTCCGATGATTTCAACGTGATTTTTCACTTAATTTTACATAGGAATGGACCCTCCACAAAGCTGTAGAAAAAGTTCGTGACAGATCCACTATACCTCTTTTACCCGTAAACACCGTGGGATCTAAATGAAGATAAACAAAAAAGCAAGCAATCAAGCAGACAAACAAACAAACAAACAAACAAACAAACAAACAAACAAACAAACAAACAAACAGAAAAACCGCTGTGGGAGCGCTGGCAAAACATATGTGGTAGAAAAATGACCCAGAAAAAGACTTTATCTGGGCCATTCAAACTTTTGGTTCATCACTCGCAGCAAAATCTCTTTAGAAAGGAGTACAAAGCATTTGGTTCTACTATGAATGCTGGGTCATTTTTCTACCGAAGGTTTTATCTGTGCTACCAAAGCGTTTTTTCTGTTTTTTACTGTGCGATATCGCCTATGTGTCCTCTCATCTCATTTCTCTTGTACATGCATAGATGCAGTGGCGTCGCGTCCATGAGTGCACATGAGCACGTGCACCCCCTGAGCCGAGAGAACGGCAAAACTTTAATTAACCCTTATTGAGAGAGAAATAATTCCAAACCATGAACGATCAGTGCGTGGAAAGAGACCGATCAGGAGCCAGCCTTCCGCGAGCATTCAGTATGAGGCGACGAGAGAGAAGTACCGCGCCCCGGCCGCGGCCGCCTCCACTGCCACGTATACGAAGCGTATAGCTAGCCGAGAGAGTTTCGTACACAGCACGAACTCGGCCTATACACGCTGTGTGTAGTGGCAGTCTGACCCGTGGGCATATTTTCGATCTAAACATTCGCTGAGAAACCTCGTCCTCGTGCACTCAGATTTGTGCACGAAGCCGAGGAGAAGAGTCCAGCGAGCTACTCCTACCACCAGAAAACCGGTTCCCCTTCCACCATGATCTAACTACACAGGTCAGTCAATGCGCACACCCTCCACTGCCTCTCCGTCTGCCTGGCTCCATCACCGGGTAGAGTGAGGAAGGGGATGACGTATAGCTGGCGCAGCTGAAGCGCGGGCGTTCAAATCTACATGCTTTCATACGGGGAAAAGACCATTTTTCAAGTGCAAATTAGAAACAATTTACGACAATAAAACTTGGTTTTTATTTATGATAGACCACGAGGAAGGTTTCAAGCTTTGAGAAAATCAGTCTGATCACACTTCAATTTCTGTATTCCTGTATTTTCTGGCGGTTAGTAAAAATCCCTCTTATGGAGAATGTAGGTTATGTAATATTCTATGCATTCTACCCACTTTTCTAAAACCGTCCGAAAACAGAAAAAGCAAATTTGCGTACGATTGTATTGGTTTTCTCAAAGCTTGAAACCTTCCTCGTTACTTCTTATTGATAAAAACCAAGTTTTACTGTCGTAAATGGTTGATAATTCGCACTTGAAAAAGGGTCTTTTCCCCATAAGAAAGCATGTACATTTGAACGCCCGCTCTTCAGCTGCGCCAGCTATACGTCACGAGCGGAGGTTGCGCAGATCGCACCGAAACTCGTCCACCGGATTGACTGACCTGTGTAGTTAGATCATGCCTTCCACTGCTCGCTCACTGCTCAGCTCACTCTCTCAGTCCACGACTCTGCGTCTGTGCTGCGTATTGTGCGAGTCTCCCATTTCTGCCATTTCTCACTCATTCTCGTTGCAGCAAGTGAGCACACTCCGCTCGGCTGTCTTGGCTTGTCTTTAAATTATATGTATTAATATACGTGTAGCTAAAAAAAAAAAGAAATATGGGCAGCAGAAATCATTGATTTATGTAGGCAGTCTCAACCCTGCAAAGACAAGAAGGTAGTTTTTTTTATTTTTCTAAGAAAATATAGGATTTATTGCAGGTCAAAATATCGCCTGAAACTACTCAAAATTGCCCATAGGTAAACCTCCAATTCCAAAAAATTTTCGGGGGAGGACCCCCGGACCCCCTTTTTGTCCTGGGGGGTATTCCATACCCCCCAAACCCCCCGGAAATATGTGCACTACCTATTAAAAATCCACGCGACGCCACTGCATAGATGCTTAAAAAGGTGTTATCTAAAGTCATCAGAATTATGTTGTTACTTCCGCTGATGCGATGTCATAGAAATCAGTAACATAGCAAAATCTGAATTTCTTGGAAAGGACAAACTTGCAGTCTCGGCTCTGCCCTTCTCCCAACATAGATCTCAATTCAGGACAAAGGGAAGGTTTCCGAGATCTTTGCCGATGTTCGGAGAAAAACGATTATCATTCGACATAGAGAAGCACTTACTTACCTCACTCGTAACTTCTGGAGAGGAGGGGAAGGATGGAGGGATTAAATCATCTCCCACCGTCACCGTCACCGTCACCGACACCGACATCACATCAAGCATCAAGAGAGCGCGGAATCCGATTTTCGATGCGACAACGACACGCTGCGTCCTACAGCCGCGAGCGTATGGAGCCGCAAACCAAACATTGCCAGATGTGGGTTGAAATTGATCGGTTGTGACGTGAAATTCTGAGAGCTGCAGCTAAACTGTGGGTCTGCTCGCAAGTCGATGGGTCTGTCATTAATTTTTGCTACATCGTTACTCTGAAAAAAAAAAAATAAAAGATTACCAGAGGCATGCCTATTATGTGAACCTATGTAAGGAATAGTACAATTACCAGAATTCTAGTGTTTGTACCATAGTTCTTGAGAATTTTTATAGGAAATTCCAGTTCTATGACCATATTCTCGTATTAACACCGGAATTTTCTGGTCAAAGTACTAGACGTTCTTCCGTTCACATATAGCGTCGCGCTTCTGGTAATATGACTAGAATCTGGTACACGGAAAAAAAAAGATTAGTGAAAATAACCATACGGATACCTGATTTTGGCACCTGTTTGATGTTATGGTAAACTTGACCAGAAGTATGGTACATTTACCGATACTTTGTGTAAATTCGACGTGCTATCAGGTAAAATCACCTAATACATAGTCAAAACATAGTATACTTCTGGTTAACATTACCATAACATCTAGCAGGTGCCAAAATCAGGTATCCGTATGGTTATTTTCACCGTAGTTTTTTTCCCGTGTACTATGACAATCGCTTTTTCCATGAGCGTAGTGCACAGTCTCTATTTGTCTCTGGAATAAACGCACGTAAACTGTGGTTTAGAATGAGAAACTGAAGATTTCCCGATTAAAATCCGGCATCGCCGTGAGAACTCGCTGCATGGAGATAGATGAAGATTATATCGAAAGCCATTGCTCCCTCCTCACTTTCCCCCACCTCGCCACGTACCGCATCGAAGTGTCGTGCGGGGTTGCATACCGCGGCGCTGCGCGGCGCGGCTCAGAGCGCGGCAAACCGCATTGTCTCCGACTCTCCATCCAGTCTCCGGGGTCATACTTTTCTCGCAAAGCATCAAGCATCAGAGTACTACGCGCGGTGTGGTGCAGAGCGATGGGTTGAGGAATGGTGAAGAGACGGATTTAGAGATGGGAGGGGGAGGGGAATGGGTGGAGAGGGGGTGTAGAGGGGGGAAGTGAAGGTGGAGGAGGACAGTAAAATGCGCCCGGTTTATTTACACTGTATACTTTACATAGTGCAATCGGGTAATTGAAACATTAATCCGCGAGCACTCGAAATTAATTCAAGCCAGTGGTACACAAGTAGAAATACGAGAATATAAGTAAAATAAGTCTCTGAAGTATATAAGTATGTCTCTGAAGTATATAAGTAGCGACGAGTGCGAATTGCAATTTCGACGAGCGGGCGGTTTTGAATGGCGCTCTAAGCTCGGGAGGATTTTAGCGAATCGAAAGTCGCACCGGCAGAGTTGTCAACCAGGGCGGTAGTGGTTCGTAAATAAAAATGAGATTTACGAAAGTATGGACAAAGACAGCCGGTCAGAATATGCAACCTGCAACGCACCATCACAGGAAAGAAAAAAAAAACTATGAAACAAAAAAAAACCAACTCTTTTGTAGCGCTGATAACACCATTGAAGAATAACATAGCAAAATACTTTATTTGAGTCTACCAAATCTTTGATGCACCCAGATAAATCTCTTTTGTTAGGCGTACAAAACCTTTTGTTAACTCTACTAAAGTATTTTGCTGGGTCATTTTTCTACCAATGGTTTTGTCAGCGCTGCCAAAGCGTTTTTCCTTTTTCTTTTTATTTATTTATTTATTTATTTATTTATTTATTTATTTATTTATTTATTTATTTATTTATTTATTTATTTATTTATTCATTTATTTATTTATTTTTTTCCCTAGCACATGTGCTAGAGTAAAGTAGTCACATACCTCATATGTATGTTCAATGGCAATTTCTCTAGAACAGTCAGGGACTCCCCCCAGACCCCTAGGGAAATTGTTAGGTGCTTTCGAAAATATCACATTTGAAAAATGTGGGGGAGTCAATTCCGTATCAGACTTTTCAATGTCAAAACTTCTACGTTCTCGAGTAAAAAATGGGTGGACAGGTGGTCTGGGACTCCCTGTATATGTAACACTCCATCCAATTACTGTATATGATACCACAGTAGGTTCATACATACTTGAGAAACCACGCCTCTAACGACGAATCTCTAGTAGACCTCACCTTACGGAGGTTTGTGTCCCTCTTATCTCAACTTTATACTCTCCGGTCTCCTGCAGTGGGTCGATCATTTCTTCATCGGTAAACCTTAAACCGATCTTTAGGACCAAAAATGTTCGTTAAGACTGTCTATGAGTGACGCTATTGATCGAAACTTGTAAATATTGGTTGTTTCTTATAGTTTCACTTTTTTAAAAGCCGAATTCATGAATAGCATTTAAGTAAAGGACCCCTTAATCTTGTAACACCTGAGTTATTTGAGTTCGTATCTCAATCGCCTAAAAGCTACTCCAAATCGTTTAAACTTGCAAAATAATGCTTCATAGAGCGCCTTCAATTGCCGGAATAGGCAAAATGAACACCAGGGAGTACGAATATTTAACTACCCGTTAAATTTGAGCAAGTTTATAACTTTGATTTATTCTGGTAACCTGAACATGGTAGCGAAAGGGCTACTGCTGAGCCAGGGCTGCCGTTTTGCGTATAGTTAATGCTACTTTTCAATTCACCGATGATTTCACCGGTTGAGAAAAGATTACTCAGTTCAGTTCAGTGTATATGACTGTAATGAACTAAAATACTCTCATCTGTAATCTTTTTTCAACCGGTGGAGTCGTCGATGACTTTAAAAAACTTGCGGGTATTTTAATAAATTAAGTGAGTTTCCACCGATTAAGGAGAGATTACAGATCAGATTATTTTCGTGTATTACAGTCAAACACTGAACTGAACTGTGTAATCTTTTCTCAACCGGTGGAATCATCGGCGAATAGAAAAAATAGCATTGACTATACGCAAAACGGCAGCTCTGCTGCTGACTACAGCATAGCAACAGCAAAGTTTTATAATTATTCTTGACCAATAGCATCACTTATACTAATAGACAATCTTAACGACAAAGTAAATGAACAGGCCTCGTGACCCCGATCGCTAAGTATTTGTGCGGCGGCAACCCTTCTGTCTTCAGACGCTTGCCGATGCCAACGCCATGCCGCGCCACCGGCGCGTAGTTGATACGAGACTTTAATGAAAGGGTGCGCGAAAACGTATAGAGGCTTGAAGAGTACTTTGTATACGAGTATATAGTACTTATGGAACTAATGGTTGCGCACGGTATTATCGTGTTCTGTACGGTGTAATCGTGTTTGTATCGGTGTCGCCGGTGCCGGGGATCAGGGATCGGGGATCGAGGGAAAAGTGACGTATCTATTGTCGCTGTCATCACTCCGCTCGAGCTCCACTGTCAAGTTTAGTGTCAAGGGTCCTTATATATGTATATAGTCTGATGCTCACAACCCGACGCTTTTCGAGCGGCTCGGCTGAAAAAGTATGTCTGTACTCATACACAGGGTAACAATAATAAGAATAATAATAATAAAAAAAAACAAATCCACGAATTAGAGGCCAGTTTCCAAAAAAAAAAAAAAAAAAAAATCATAATTAAGGCGTAAACATGCATAATGTTGTAAGTGTCATAAAACGTTGCAACAATTGTGCAACTTTTTCTCTCGGTAAAAAATAATGGAGGCTCTTTGAAAAGATTAAAAAGCTGCACAATCTTTGCAACATCTGATGGCACTTACAACATTATGAATTTCTACGCCTCAATTCTTAAATCTATGAGAACCCAAGTATTATTCACAAAAAACCGCCAATCACTGAAAAAAACTAAAGGTTAAGCAGCCTTATAACGTAGCTTCGCAGAGCATAAGGTCTAACCCTTCTGGAGAAATCAAAGCACTACTTCAGCCGAGTACCTTCCTTTTATTATTGCGTTTTCTCTACATCGACGTCAGTGGCGTAGCGTGCAATTTGGCAACTAGGTATTTTGTCCATTTAAACACATGTAAAAGGTCGAATGCGAGGGTGTTCACCGAACACCCTGGAGTTCGATCTTCGTCATGGGTTTCGATGGACAAACTGCGACGTTGCCGAATCGCACGCTACGCCACTGATCGACGTAGTGCTTCAATGGGTGCCAACAACTTCGAGTTTGATGAGTCCGAATTCGGAGCCTGTTAGACTCATGAAGCGTATTTTCACGAACGGTCCGGTGGAAGTGGTGGGTCATGATACCCTCCTGGTCCACGTAATTCGTATTATATTTTGACCCAATCCGACGTTTTACGTGGATTATCTGAATGGGTGAGAGGTATGCGTTTCGTGATAAACGTTGACGTGACCCTAAGCCCCGTATACGACGCCCGTGAGGTTGGTTCTTTGATGCTAGTGATTTTACTGGTTTTCAACAACTCCTGCGTCGAGTCAAAAATGCACACTAGACCATTTACAACAATACACTTTTAGAAATATTATCATCAGTGATTTTACCGTTTGATGCAGATATTACTCATTTAAAGAAAAATCGAGAAGAATAAGAATGACTTTTGTTCTCACGTAATAGTAATACTTATGTAAATAATCTTTGTTTCTACTGGTTGAATCCCCGGTGGGTTGTAGAATGCTCCTGGAAGTTGGAGATCCGCAAAATGTCAGCTTCACTATGTTGTGTCCATTTTGCAAGGTATTGATATACTTTTGGTGGATTGGAGACAGAAACGGCGAATCCAAAAACTCATCAGCGGTGCGTTCAAACTGATGCCAATATAGTTCTCACGATCTTCGAATCTGATCTCGTTTTCGGGGAGTAAAGTTAGCTTCATATAAGCATACATACCTACATTTTTTGCTGAAGGTGTAATAATTATTAAAGAAGGCTGGACAATCTCAATTTATAATGTCTCCAAGGATTTAATTTTGAACGGTCTACTACCGCGACTTTAGTGCGGGCTCGTTTCATTACCTTCCGAAAACATCTTCGATCATAAAAATGGAATGCATAATTCATTTTTCATGAACAACATCAAACATTTCCGAAAGAAAATAAATTTAATGTTGCGTTATTCGAGAGGCTTGTATTTTTTTACGACTTGACATAAATAGATCTTTTTAAGACTCGAGGTATAATCTCCAAAAAGATCGGTATAGGATTAAATCAAACACAACTCTTTAAATACTTAAAGCGAGCTAAATAAGTTGCTTCCTTCCGTCACCACAAGCGGGTGAGTTAGGATGTCGGTTTGTACATTAATATCGACATCGTCTTTATAAAAACATATGAAAAAGAATCGATCTTTTGGGGGTTCAAATGGAAACTTCAAAGAATCGATTCTTTTGTATAGTTTCAAACGGGGGGAAACGACACTCGAGATTTTTACTAAGCCACCACACTATGGGTAGTATAATGATTGATTTAGCGATCGAAAATCAAAAGATTCACGTTGCCTAAACTTGTTGTTTAAAAGCTTTCAGGACTTAATTTTCCTCACGTGGACCTCTTCTCTCACACGATTTCAACTGAAAAATACACACAGAGTCTGAAATTAATTAATCTTAAAAATAGTAATTTATTAATTATGGTGTTATTAATTTTGGCCTCCAACTTGCACATTTCCGCTCTCTGTGTAGCGTGCGCCTCTGAGGTGAACACTTCTGTTGTCCTCTTCCTTCTCGGCTCACTGTGTGATACTGTGCCACCGTTTGGACCCAAATCGGGCAGCAGGGTGCTGTCTTTCATTGGTCTACCAAAATAATTCTTAAATTACACATCACCGCAAAACTATAAATTCTATACGAGTAAATTGTTGATCATCCATAAATAATTAATTAGTAGAATATAAAAAAGGGTAGTAGCAGTGGCGTCGCGTGCCATCTGGCAACAATGCAACTGCTCCATTTAAACTCATTAAATATATCGAATTTTCCTTGTGCACTGTGCACCCCCTGAATTCGATCTTTTACATGAGTTTAAATGGATTTAATACATTGTTGCCAAATTGCACGCGACGCCACTGGGTAGTAGAGTATAAAATCCCTAACATCAGAAAAATCAGTAATACTGTAACCCTGGCCCACTTCTTAAGCCGGCCGAGATCTTTACACTTCAGAACTTTAATATTTTTAGAATTTCAGAAGTTTTAGTGGTAGTAGCAGTAAGATCCATGCTTTTCCGTGTTTGCGTATTCAGAACTTTCAGTATTTTTTCCGAAGAGTCTATTTTATCGTCTGAAGAAGTCTAAAGGCAATCGTTCATTTTGAAGATTTGAATTCGAGCCCTCTGGTTGATCAGAGTCAAGCGAACCTGTTTCTCGGGCGGATTTTGTTGTTGTAGGTAGGTAATGCGTGCTTCTTTTTTGAAGGCGCTCTACAGAATTTATGATCTCATTGAAGTAGCTTTCGCTACAGAACTCGATTAATTTTCGCTCAAAAGTAGGAACACTAAGAGCGACACAAAGATTTGGCACATCCTTCCGCCAAATTCATGCGGCAAAGTATATGTGCTTGAGCATCATTAATTATCTCTCCACGGATGCCAAATTGTTGGGAAAAATCTTAAAACTTCTAGTTTCAATCGATGTGAAATTGATGGCTTTTCTAAAAATTCTGGCAACTACGCGGCTCTTCAAGATGCAGGGGAAACAGGAAGGAAAGACTGGCGACCACTAGACTCGGATCACCAAACCGACAGCGACGATGACGTGGCGGCGTCTGACCGTAAATGTAGGGTATATTTATATGTATGTATATGGTAATATGCGTATAGTAGATAGTAGTAGATAGTATGTGGTACATTAAGTGTAAGTGTGTATGCATGTATATATTTATGTGTGCGAAAAAGACCTTCATCCCTAACATCAAAACGATCGCTCAAAATACTTTCTTGTTTGAAGGACATGAAAGAGAGGGAGAGAGAGAGAGAGAGAGAGAGAGAGAGAGAGAGAGAGAGAGAGAGAGAGAGAGAGAGAGAGAGCCAAGTCGCGTCATGGTGGCGTCACCGAAACGGCTCCTAGAGTTGGTGATGCGGAAATCCACGCCGAGCAGATTGAAAGAAGGGGGGTAGGTGAGGTCAAAATATTTTAATGACCGGGGATGATGCATAAATGATGACCCCTTTTTGGGCGGGACGGGACGGGCTCTGAAAGAAAAATGAAGCTCCTTTTTTCTGTTTTGATAAGTGAGCAAAGATTATGGACGGTGCGCAAAGGATAAATGGACTCTCTCTTCCATCCGGGCCGTCCACCCTTCGACGGTTTGTTCGGCGCACAGAGATCAGAACTGGACCAACACGGCGGAAGTGAAACTTTTGCTGCAGCAATTTTCAGCGTTAATTTGAAATATTAGTCGCAGAAATAACGACGCGCGCACTTCATAACTGTGGCTAGAGATTCTTTATCTCTCTTTTATTTTCTCCACTATAACGCCCATGTTAGACGGAAGGATAGGCAAAAAGATATAACCGCCTTCTTATTTTGTATTGCGGCAGCGACGCCATTGAGGGGAATGGCGGCTTAAGAACAGTCGACTGTCATTTTTCTCCCAATTGAACGTATACAAAAGTATCGGTTATTATCGATTAATATCGAATATAAGCTCATTTGAATTCACCGATAATCAACATCCTTTTCTTTAGTTTAATGCAGAGGAGAAACATCGAAGCATCTCAATTCACACGAGCCGACACAGCGACGCGGTAGATCATAATGGAAACTCCGAAATCGGACAGATGGGAGCGAACTGTGTCAAGATGAGGAACCGTGAAAACTGGAGCACTGATATTACTCATCCCCCCTACCCCCGCACCACAAACCCTTCCTCCCCATCCCTTCCACATACGTAGTCCAGTTGCCGATCTTTTCATGTAAACACCCGAATAGTTACAGTTTCAACCCTCCATAAAAGATCCTCGTTCTGTTCTACCCCACTTTTTTTCCGTCCCCTTTCAACCAAGCGCAGGCTTTGCTGTTTCAAAACAGCCCTGAAAAATAATATTCCTTGACATGCAGAATGGTGCCAATCTAAATTGGGCGGCGATTTGCCGAAAGGAACCAAGTGCTATCGACGTTACTCCCATTTATCCTCAACTTTATGTTGTATTAAAAAAAAAAAAAAAAAAAAAAAAAACCAACCGATGGTGCTTTTAGGAATGAATTTTGATCGTAGGAGATTTAAAATTTGAAAGTTTCATGAGAATTTGTGAGTTTTTTTTTTTTTTTTTTTTTTTTTTTTTAATATACATTCATTCACACGGTAGCTGAGGCATATATAGGTTCAAAAGAGACTGAATTCACCTCTTGGTCGATTTGATTCAATGCTGGAATATTATTGAATCTTTTAAACTCTATCCCTGGTAAAAAGAAGGCCCATATATGTATACAGGTCCAAAACCATTACCAATTCCCCATACAGTATGGATATGTATGGAACCAGATGGATCTGTATGGATTTCTGAATGCTCAAATTGACACAGTATCCATATCCATACACATATCATCTATATAAATGTATTCATATCCATATGGATTCATCATACAAAGCTATATACTATGCATGGGGAATCGGTTATGGACCTGTACGGCTGTACGCACCATTTTCATCAGAGATCTGACTGTGTTTTCAGTTTAGATCAAACTTGGTAAAATTTAAGTCTTTTAAAACGTCGAAATCACAAGTTGAGATCGAATGTGGCCAGAGTGAAGACTTTAGGATTTTAAGAGCTCCCTCAATCTTAAAAATACGTTATTTTAATTATATATAAAAAAAAAAAAAAAAAAAAAAAAAACCACTTCAACAAATTTTTAACATTATAATTTTGAGGCTCAGAGGAGACTGAAGTGATTCGACAATTTTTGCGTGAAGCATCTAATTCGAAATTTGCTTTTCCTGGACAACTTGCTGTGCTTAGGTGACTGACTTTGCATATTTGTATTTTTGCAGGCGTTTTAAAGTTCTTAACGAGCGTTTTCAAGACCTTCCAAAGCTCTTGGTTAGGGCTAAATTCCATTCTCTTTTCCTCAGAGCTTCTATTACGCATGATCTTTCCAAAACTAAGATCGAAATCGATTAGTTTTTAGGTTAGAATCAGAAAAGCTGAATCCATTTTTAATTAAAAAAAAACAAAAACAAAAACAAAAAACAAAAAAAAAAAAAACAAAAAAACAAAAATTCTAACATTTCGGACTTGCTTGTTTGAAATTTTCAGGCCTAATTACTGAAGTCGGTAGCTTTTATTTGAGCTATAGTCATCGAAAGTCCATCCGGCCAAACAGAGCCCACTATTACTCGTGTTATTCGAACGTCAGTTGAAGAAGTGCATTTGCCGTTTTTGATCTAAAAACTTCACCTTTAGAAATTGTATGATATACATTTTACTTCGGTTTTTCTTCGCCATCAAACATTTCCACTAATGGTTGACATTGACTCACGAACGAGTCACAATTTGAACACACAATGTAATTTTATGGCAGTCTGTATCGCTTATTGAAAGTCGAAAATCTCGAGGGTGGACGGTGGTGTTTACTATCAAAAGGTTGTAAGTAATGTAAGTCCATACGTGTAGTCCTGCACCTCCGGGTCCTCCATGTTCTAACTACGAATCTGGTAATTGTTGATGGTGCATCCATCTCTCCTTTTATTTTTATTAAACATATGATATCATATTTCTTGAATGAAAGTCCCATCAGTTCCATAATGAGCTGAAGAAAGGAGAAAATACGGCCTTAAAATCACTTACTTCAAGTAATACGATAGTCGACCATTCCGTTGAAAAACGGACGAAATAACAACTGCTGAATATATTTTATTTTCCAGAAAACACCCTATATTTCTACACAAAATACAATCATTTCGTAATTATACTAATTTTGTTCGACATAATTTCGTTTGAATATACATATAACTACAATACGAGAATATTAAAACTAGATTGCGGCCAAATAACTATAATAATGAGCAGTGGCGTAAACTTGGGATTTTTATTGGGGGGGCAAACCAACTTTTGGGAGATGCACTATGGGGGGGTCTGGCGTCTGGGGGGACACCCCCCAATGAGAGGGAGGTCCGGGGGTCCTCCCCCGGAAAAATTTGAAAATTCAGGCTCTCTCAGACGTCATTTTAAGCAATGTTATCGCATACAAATGCCACCAAATTTAAACAAATTAAAAATAGATTTTACGTTTATTTTCTTCATTTTTTCGGCAAAAAGGGAACTTTTCAGTGTATAGACTTTCAGCTTATTGATGAAGCTGATATTTCTAGGCTTTGGGAAACTGTTCCTCGGGTAGCAAATAGTCCGATACTATGGGGAATCTGGGGGGACACTTTCCGGTAATAGGGGGTCTGGGGGTATTCCCCCAGAAAAATTTGAACATTTGGGTTCTCTCAGACTATATTTTAAGCAATTGAATCTTTCCAAAATAACCAACCGACCGAACAGAAGTTAGTAGACTCAATGTATACTTTCTTTACCTCATTGACAACAGAGGAATTTTTCACTTTAGATTTACTTTAGGTGCAGTTTCAGGGTAAAATAGAGCCACTTATTTTTGCCATTTTTTGCTTCTCGGTTCCTGTAATTATTCCTTCCTTTCTTTATTTTTTTGTATTTTTCCGTCTTTTCTTTTCTCCCTCCCTCTTTTTCCCTCCTCTTTTTCATCAAATTATTGGGGGGGCAAAATGATACTTTGCCCCCCCTTCTCAAATATTGGAGGGGCAAAAAGGTCATGCCCCCCCTAAGATTACGCCACTGATAATGAGACAGGAAATGGGAACTTAATCCGATGTGGTTTGAGTCAGACTCACATTTTTTTGTTTTTTGTTTTTTGTTTTTTTTTTTATGTGTTTTATACTCCAACCAGTAGCGTATCGTGCAATTTGGCAACGTTGTATTGTGTCCATTTAAACCCTTGAAAAAGATCGAACTATTGGGTGTTCGGTGAACACCTTCGCATTCGACCTTTTATATGGGTTTAAATGGACATAATACAAAATTGTCATATTGCACGCTACGCCACTGACTCCAACTTATGGAGATCCTATGTAATTTGATCGAAAATTTATTCGGGATATAATTCCGTTCTGGCTTGGTTCCCATTTCCTGTCTCATTAATATAACTAAGTACAATCTTATACTACACCAATCTCAGCGCTGGTTTCCAAACCTATGGTTACGCAAAATAATTTAAAACGCCTTCATTTTACAGTGTTGATAAAAACGCGACAAGCATGTAGAAATAGTTGACTAATCACAAAAAATGCTCAGTAAGGGAATAGAAAGTGGCGACTTAATGGCTCGACACGAGTGCGCCTAGTTATATTTGGATAAAACTGCGCGCTAGTCTACAGTTTAAAACTCCTTCATTTTATGAAATAGGCAAGTTCATCACAACCGTGTAGACATAGTTAACTACTCATCGCAACAGGCGTTGAGCGCCGCGGTCACTAGGCTAGGGGACGAAATGGCAAAGAAAAGGGACATCGGTGGGTGGGACTTCGAAAATAAGTATGGATAAGAATGAAAATGGAAGACGAGTATACACAGGACCAATATGACCTATCATATTGACCCATAATATTTTTGGAGAATTCAAATGGGAAAGGCATGCATTTACTTTCGACTTTAAAAACACGTATTAATGTGTTTCCAGTCCAGTTTTAAGCCTAAATAAGTACACCGCCCGCAAACTCTTGTGATGAGTCTTATTTTGGCCTAAGATTGTTCCAGAGTATTTTAAAGTTGACACTACGTTGCGTCGCGCTGCTCAAAAAGCCGGCAGTTTTTAGAGAAAATTAATGAATATATACGCGAAAAACTCAAATTTTAGGACCGTCGGCACTTGCAAGTAGGTATATTTCAGGTATATTTCCTGAAGTTTTCAAGGTTAAACACTCCAAAATGAAGCCGGGATACCTATTGGAAATAGATGATTCCCTTGAGCTGAATGCGTCGAGTGAGGCAGATGGATGGATAGTCTTACTTGCAATCATTGTAAGTTAGCACGAATAAATTACCTTCCAATATTACTGTCTTACTTCTCAATCTCAGTTTTGTGCGTTTTGGGTTCACGGAATCCGTTAAAAACGTACCGATTATCTTGTATTTCGCACGTTTTTCTTTGCTTTCAGTTTAAAGTGTCAAGAACGGGGCATTCCCTGAAAATGACTTGTGGTGCTATACCAGTGACAAGTCGTCAACTGTTCAACTAGAAGCTATACCCTTTGTTTTGTGGCGCCGGTAAAAAAATGCCTCTTACCACTACAGTGGCGCAGCCAGGAATTTTTCGAGGGGGGGCCGTCCGGGATCCGAAAATTTTCAAGGAGGGTCCAAAGATAACAATTTTATAAAAAGTATCTGTAAACGCAAAAAAATTAACTTTATTAGGGAACATTTTGGTGTGAAATGGGGGGGGGGCGTACAGACCCCAAGGAAACCCTTACCAAAACAAAAGACAGCTTCCAGTCGAACAGTTGACGACAGGCTACTGGGCATGGGTGCTATCCATCAAATAAAAATCTGAAAAAAGTTTCGCCTGGAATCACTTTAAACCACAAACGGACTCTGAATTAAGAAACCCTTAAAATAGTTGATGTCTGCATTTGCATCCCATCGTATCAAACGAAGGAATCATTTAATTTTCAAATCAATTGCTCACGAGCTACCTCTGCTCTTCAGTCTTTACTAATAGCGTCGTTGACTTACTCACGACGTGACACATCACGTGGTGCATCATCCACCAAAGCACAGATGGGGAGCATTCTAGAATTCATCGGATCGGGTAGCTGATAAAACTGAGCTTACAAAAGAATGGAGTGCACGTTTTAAATTTAATCGATAGATTAACCATGACTACAAAGTTTCTTATATGAATACTAAAGATGTAGTTATACGTATACGAGCTTACTAAGCTAACTTGAAAGTTATAGCACACATCTTCGGTAAACCGACGTACCCCGGCTGCATCGGTACAACTCCGCTTGTAAAAAATCGGAATAAAATTCCAATGCAGCCGGGAAGCCCCAGTTTACCGGATATGTAATTACTTTCTATTTAGCTTACAAAGCACGTATATTACTAAATCTATATTATACAATATAGATGGAGGCTATAAAAAAATACCTCACTCAGAGGCTGGGATGGTTGCCGTTCGAGAAAATGAAGGGACTGTTAGACATTTGAGGGACGAAACTGTTTTGAAGTCGACTCGAAAATACATGCAAATGAGGTAGTAATGAAGAACTTAATCTTGAGGTTGAAAGAAAGAGAGAGAAAGGGAGAAAGAAAGCTAGTTAGGAAGAGAGAGAGAGAGAGAGAGAGAGAGAGAGAGAGAGAGAGAGAGAGAGAGAGAGAGAGAGAGAGAAGGAAATAGGTTGAAATCGAATCGTAAATGGAAGAAGCTCCTTCAATATCTCGAGCGGCAACCACCTTGACTTCTGAGCGGGGAATTTTTATAGTAATCGTTCGTAAGTAAGATTAATCTATCGACTACATAATTTTAAAAACTGCACTTTTTTTAGTTGTGATTTTATTTTCACCAGCTCCTTCGTCCGATGAATAGACTGTTTTAGTAGAGCGATATATCGTATCGATTGCCGTCCGAGGGCCTCTGGTTCCAAACAAACTCTGGTTCAATGTAATTTCCCCATAAGCGGATTTTTGAACGGAAATTCAGGGTATTAAATCAAACAATTTATGCGACCTTTTTGCGATTATGAATTCTCCGTCCTCGAAAATGCTTAATTTTGTCTGGCTCCACCCGTAAAACTGCCGAAATCAACAAGATATTACAGATTAAACGATGCGTTTGGAGGTTGGAATCACCCAAATGTTATTGTTGTTGTTGTGGAATTGGCGGGATTTCGGGCGATTCTAACCTACAAATGCAACATTTAATCTGTAATATCTTATTGATTTCGGCAGTATTAGTCAAGGAACCAGGCATAATTAAGCATTTTCGAGGACGTAGAATTCATAATCGCAACAAGGTCGCATTAAATGTTTGCTTAATATCCTAAATTTCCATTCAAAAGTTCGCTTATGGGGAAATTACATTGAACCAGAGTTTGTTTGGAACCAGAGGCCCTCGGACGGCAATCGATACGATATATCGCTCTACTAAAACAGTATATTCTGAAACGCAACCGAAGCCAGCGCGGCGGATGAATCCCGACGGGTAATGAGGAACATCGGGAGTGTAGTGACGGTATGAAAAGAAAGGAGACCGGAGCTGTAGACCCGAGACAGGAGACTCACACGGAGAGCGGGAGAGTCATAGACCGGGGAAAAATCAGGGAGATAGACCGCGGTCGGCGAGGAAGGCGATATAGAAAGTGTGCAAGAGTGAGATAGAGCAGGGAAGGAAGGTAGTGAGAGCGAGTGAGAGCGATAGAGTGAGAGAGAGTAAGAGAGAGGATGAAGAGAATCAAGCCAGAATCAGATTGAGAAGAGAGAGAGAGAGAAAGAGTGAGGGGGAAAGGTTTTTTTGTCGACCAATGAGAAACAAAGATTTCTCTTCCAACTTCCAACGAGCCAAGCCGGAGCCGAGCCATCTCCGGTTGTCTAAAGCAACCAGTTTATCAGTTGAATTTCTGGCTTGGTCGAGAGCACGTCGCGCGCATAGCGATTTGGTGTGTGTCCGTACTACACACATGATAGTGTTATAATCATTTCCCCCAAATGTTGTAACTTTATTTCGTGTGTTTGTTCAGTAATCGTTTGTTGACTTGTTTCTTGTTGAATAAAAAATATAATCTATCTCGTCGTTAGTTATTCGCAGAACCCTTCGCCGCCCCTCTCCGAGTTTTTTTTTTGTACGTGAAATAAAAACTACGTTTTGTTTTATTGTCTTTTTGAATTGATTGCGATCGCCTTTTCGGGTTTTTTTTTATAATTTGAAGTTTCGTTTGGTTTCTGGCTTTTGGGATTTATTATACTAAAAGAAGATTTAAAATTTGTGACTTTTCACATACTGAATCGGTGAGTGCTTTGGTTTTATTATTCAGAAAATGCTTTTCTTTCGCTTGGAACGGAGTGAGGTTTATGGTCACTTTCATTCGAGTTCATTTCTAGCAACATGATGCAAAAGTAACCATGGCGTTGGACCAAGCCGTCCAGCTGGCTCATTTATTTGAAAGGTGAACCAGAAAGAGTGAAAAGGGCGAACCACATCCCGGAAGAAAGTTATTGCTTAAACCAGGAAGAACCTAATTCATCTCATCGCGTTCCATTGAAAGAATATCGCTTTTACGGACGGAGTTCGTGACCCTAGACATTTCTGCCTAAGCTTGTATCATTTTCCATTTTTAAGACATATTACTTGGGTTTTTTGTTTTTTGGGTATTTTTTGTTGTTGTTTGTTTTGTTCTTGCTTATCTCAAAACTTTTTCTATCATTTTTTTTCTCCATTCCTTCACTGTCACCCATTCAAAACTAGTTTCGAAAGCGCATCGCTACAAGTGCACTTACCTCTCACTTGGTCATACTCACAATCAGATAGGGATTTTCGTCGATTGATGTATCGATATCGGTTCCGAAAAACTTATGAATAATAATGGATTATTGCGGGTTTTGATTTAACCGCCGAATAGGGAGAAATTCTAGAAATTCTATTCAATTATGAAAGAACCGTCGGTACCACTTCGGTACCCTCTTATTTGCATTGCAATGCATCTCTCTCTCTCTCTCTCTCTCTCTCTCTCTCTCTCTCTCTCTCTCTCTCTCTCTCCCTCTCTCTCTCTCTCTCTCCTCCATTCACCAACAAAAAAATTCAATCTTTGTTCTTCTGCCTTCCTTTCTTTCTTCCTTCTCCTCTATTAAATTTATTCGTTGCGGATATGATACGTGGAGAAATGCACGTTTGTTTGTCGCTTTGTGAGTGTGTGCGAGTTGTAAGCAGTGTAGCCAGGTTTGGATAGGGTGAATAGTCCACGCGTGGACAGTTTTCGAGTTGAAAATTGTCCACGCTGTGGATAGGAATAGTAGATCGGAACATGGGAGCGTGGACAGTTGTGGACAGTTGTGGCTGTATTCTCATCAAAATAGTCCACGTGTGGTCGAATCTGTCCACTAATGGCAACACTGGTTGTAAGAAACATTGATGCCACGAATGGCGGCAATTGAGAAACGATGGCCGCATCAAATCGTCCTTTTCCGTTACTATGAAAGTACCATAGCAAAACGACACAAGTTTTCCTGGAATGTTGGAAACCCCGTTGTTTAGTACACAAAAAGTAGATCGTGCGACTGAAAAAAACACGTCTGCGTGCGTGTGTGTAAGATTTTATCCCAAAGATTACGTGGCAACATCGAGCGAAGAGTGGCTCCGGGGGGGGGGGGGGGGGGATGGCAGCAGCGGAGCGCACCGACTAGCAGGAGTCAAAGCGTGCTCCAATTTTGTCGTGAAAGTAACAATGCACATAACCGTACCATTGCGACGTTGCCGCTTGATGGTGCTCACTACTAATGGATCCAGAAAATTGTCCTCCTCTCTCTCCTTCCGGCAATTTAAACGCATGTGTTAGAAAAGGATAGTAGAGGCAGTGAGAACCACGTGACTGTCCCTAATCTGTCCTTTTCCAAAACAAACGTTCTATTGGTTGGCAGAGGAACAAGAAGGACCTTTTCTTCGGTCCGCTAGCGAGCACCGCTGTTATTGGTGGAAACTCTACCCTCGCGTAAACTCTACTTTCGCGCAAACTCTACTCTGAATGCGGAGTTCGCGAGATTTATCCCTCGGCGTAGTGACTTCACGTCATCTCTAAAGATTGGCGCATGGCGCTGCGATAACACCGTCTAAAGAGAGCCAAGAGGGTAGCAGCACTGCAAAAACATTTTACTACAAGGGAAAAACTGATTAATAATGAGACGTATTAGCTTGTTTAAGGATGAGTGAACAATAGCTGATCTCAGCTGATAATATTTGTAATTTTTTCAACGTTATGTCTCATATTACTTGATTTACATGAATTTGAGCCCTAGCTTTTTGATGAAGGACGGTGTAAAATCTAAAAGTTGAGCCACAGGCAAGTTTCGTTTTGATTTGAAGGATTGACAGTTTAACAAAGATTATGGGCTTTGCCTGCGCCTTTGAAACTTACGGTTGATTGTGGCTGCAACAATAAGGGTACTGTGGCACTAACACTGTACTAGACGTCTAGCTAAACTTTCTAAAGATTAGGTTGAATTTGCTTGCTCGTTCGATGACACGAATCAGATATTGTCTTGTGGAATTTATAATACCACCGCCTGGTTGAGGCCAAATTCAAAATGGCTCATTAACACATTTCATCAATCATTATGTTCCATGTGGCCGACGCGTCGCTTTTTAGGCTCCGCAAAAGACGATGTAGGAGGCAAAATTGCATTTCTATACCTCTAGAGTCCCTATATATGAAAAAGTCAAGATACGTGAACAGAAGTGAAGGAAAAGATTAAGGGGTCTGAGGAGCCTGGGACCAAATATTGTTAGGTCCCGAGTGTGACTTACGCACGGTCCTGTGACCGTTCGTAAGCTCTCTGATTGGTCAAAACCGCACGCAAGATGCACGCAATTCAATGCTCGGGATCTAACATTATTTGGTCCCTGGAGGTGCGCCTCTTGTTTACATTTTAATCCAACGATCTTCCCGCCAAAGATTACTCATGCATGTACTCGTGTGGAAGTAATCTTTGTTAGGTCAATTCCTGTTGGCTTCACTACCTGTTTTAATTTACAGTGAAGAGTAATGCGTGAATTTTATTCTGTTCTGAACACAGTTATTTCAATTTCAATCGAAAATTTCATCAGTACAAGCTAAAAATGCCGAAAGTTTCCTCAAAGCTAGGCACTAGGCAGCGGAGAAGATGGTTCCATGAAGATGTAAACAAGAGGCGCGCCTCCAGGCTTCATAGACCCCCTTCTTCTTCTTCAGTTTTCAGCAGCCAATCAGAGATGGAAACTCGTATGGCTAGACTCTTTCATATATAGGGACTCTACATACCTCTATACTCTTTTTTTCCATTGCTTACTCCCTTATGATACGTCCATTATCTGGAAAGACTGATTGACTGCAAATAGTACACATCCTCAGGATAAGACTGGGCTCAAAGAAATTTCACTTTGCAGTATTCAAAATGTACTTATGGGGAGGAGAAATTGGCTAGAGAGGGGACGTCTGAACTATGAAATGCACCTGAAATGATGCAACCTGGTAATTTTATTGCCTCATATCATGGTTCAGTGAATTTAAGTAAGTCGAATGGGTTGGAACTTCATATTTTTGATTGCTTATTCATAAAGTATACTCGATGAGCTGAGAAGTTTGGCTTTTTTACTTTTATTTCTACGACTACTTGAGGTCGAAGAAACCAACTTTGGAAACTTGCCAAAATTGATGTCGTACAGCTCGCTTTAGCCTCCCGCTCATGCACGCACCGCAGTTTGAGTAGTTGAATGCATGGACAAAATTAATTCAAAAGGTTGCCAGTTTCAAACTTTAGGCCATGGTTATAAACTTAGAATGTGTTCAAAACTGTTGCATTACTTTTTTCGAGCTTTAAATCGAGGTGCTGGCTGATAAGATTCTCTTAGATTAGGCAAAAAAAAAAAAAAAAAAAAAAAAAAAAAAAAAAAAAAAAAAACTTTGATAGTTTGATACCATGGATGGCTTTCTATTTCATCATTCTCGGTGTCAGTAAACATTTTGGTTGTATATTCAGCGCTCCATAAGTTACAGGATATGATCTTACACGATCAAGGATTTTAAAGTTATCCAAGTGAGATTGTCGGTTGATAATTTTTGAAAATCCGCCCACCGATTCGTCGCAGGTTTTGAAAGATTGTTTCTTATAGGAACCAAACCTAGTTTGGATGAAATCGGGTGGCAACTTTTTTTCGGGGTTTCAACAAAATAATGTCCAACTGGACCCCACGTCAGCTGTTTAGCAAATCATTGATGTCAGTATAGCTAATGAAATCAAAGCATTAGACTTTTTGTCGGAGGTCATCAGTCAACGTATATTCCAGAGAGACGTTTTTCCCTCTGTAATTCTGTTAAGTTTTGATTCCTCGAAAAAAAGTTAGCCAGAATGCGATCGGTCGGGTTGTGCGTGCTCTTCAGGATATATTGCCTCTGATTTACGTAGATAGTCTAGAATCAACTAAAAAAACTCCATAGTTGACTGTTAGTTACACCGTTTATTACTGTACGCTAAGAACCGAAAATATTCAGATGCTCCAATTAAATACAACGTCAATAACCGTCATAGGCTCTCCCATACATTAAACGCGTGTTTACAAATTAAATGGGGTTGAGGAAAGGTATATGGAGAACAGGTATGGACAACACTCTGAGGTTGGCTCTGATTGGTAGTGAAAAAAGCGCCATTTTTCTGACCGCGCGATTCAAATTTAGATTTCACATCTTGAAAAGGAAAGTGAACAACGTAATTGATGATGTTAATCCATTCTATAGTCACAACATTAATATTTAAAGATAAAAATTACATTTCATTGTTCAAATAAATCAAGTATTGCTTCAGATAAAGTTCCCCTTCAAACCTAACCACAAACAACAATGCAAGATACAAGGTGTAAATAGGAGACAAGATGGCGGTGAAGTCGCTTTTCCCCCAAGTATATAGCCGCGCCCCCTGAGTCGAGTGTCGTCCATACCTGTTCTCCATATACTTTGGGGTTGAGGAAAATCTACGACTGACCGAGGAGGTATGAGTGGCAGCTCGTGAAAAATCAATTATTTTTGCGGATCCACGCGGAAGTATTGATTATAAGTAGAGGACCAACAGAACGGGATAAATAATATTACTTTCCATGTTTTTAAAGGAGCATCAGGAATGATTTATTATTAAATCACAACTCATCAGCCACCATTGGAAATCAGGATAGCAGCCTTGATTTTTTTTTTTTTTTTTTTTTTTTTTTTTTTTTTTTTTTTTTTAAGTGACTAAATTATTTCATAACTTTTTTTTAAAAAATTGAAAGAAAGAACTTCCACAATACCATGAAAGTCAATTTTTTTGTGTAAGAAATATAAGTATAGGAGCTGTAACATAGAAAAAACCCCAATTCCTTGATTCTAATATTATAACCATCTGATGCTCAACGACAAGTTAACCGAGGAATTCATGGTACATTTACCGGAATCTTTTGATGTTACTATCAGAATCTAGTCATCGTAGGGTTGTCCGTGGTCTAAGGGACAACCATAACGCTACTCACTCATAACATGGTTCAAAGGGAAACAATTTTATTTAATAAAAATGATTCTACTAACGGTGCTCATATTTCTATGGCTTGGCTTAAAATATTGAATATTTTTTATTGGTAAGATAGGAATATGACTCTGAAGTATTACGGGTGTCACATTTTCTGTAGAATGACACGCAGTGGCAGACTTTTCTAAAAATTTTCAAGACAAATGGTACAAGTATCAGAAATTATGGTATTAAAACTAGAGATTTCCTCCGTTGACTTGTCTTATGTCAGTGCTTCTGGTAACCTGTTTATCAGTGAAGGCTCAAAGTATGAAACAATAATTTTTAAAAGGGGCCTCTATATCAAGGGCTTGCGGAAATGTCATCCACATTATGTTTTGGTGATTTATTTGTTGGAAAGACCTTGAGGACCTACTTTTGTAATTTCGGGCTTGTTTGTTGAGTCTCTTCATTTTAGTAGCAACAAGGAAAAACTCAAAATCAAAGTAAAAAAATGCTGTTCTATGAAAACCAACGGTCGAAAAAACCATAAATCAGCGATATGGTATAGACTTTTTATTGGTGTCAATGGATAATATGCGCACGCACAGAAACTTTCATACACGATGTATGAAAGATGTTCGATGAGTGAAGCCTCTGTATTTCATACATTTTTTATTTTGATCATTTATTTACCTCGACTTGCATATTGTATAAGCCACCGGTATCAACTTATTTTTATGTTTCCTAATCGCGCATCGGGTTTGAAAAGTATTTCCGAAGGTATCCAAATCAGCTTATTGCCTAAATTCCTCATTGGTTTTTCTTCTTTTTCAACTTTTTGAAAAATGCCCATTTAAATTCCATTGAATCTCATGTTAAAGAAAGAGGAGCAACATGACCGTGTCCCACTACCCTAGAAAAGGTTAAACAGACTACTGTAGCTAACGATATTACCTACTGACCATTTCGATTTGCCTATTTTTGAGCTCAGGAGAGAATTTTGTCAATTTTACGTGTTGCGTGCGCTTCATTGTTATGTTGGGTCATTATACTTGTTCTCATGTATCTCTCTTACTTCCTTTTTGAATATATGTATAAGTTGAAAAAGTATAGAAAGAGAATGTTTTATCCCCTTGTATCCGTCCTTGTCCAACATATAAATGCTTTTATGGAGAAAAGAGAGGGATGGATCGTCACGCTACTAGTGCGGCAAAAGTTCGCAACAGGTCCGTCAACAATGCTACTAACCGAAAATTAATTAATCCATTATAAAGCAGACCTGCAAGCTGATTGTTTACTTTTACGTTAAGCCGATAGTAAAGGCTGTCTATATGAGTGACGCTACTAGTCTAGAATTGTAAGACTTGACTGTTTCCATATGGTAAATCATTGTGAAATTGCCCATTTTTAACAGCTACTCGTGAGGAGCCTTTTAAATGCTATAATATGTATATAGCTAACGGAAAACTTTACTATGGTTATACCTTAGCAACAGCGAAGTCTTAAAATAACTCGGCCAATAGCATCACTCACAGACAATCTTACATATCAGTTTAGCAAAAAAGTAAACGATCAGCTCGCTGTTCCTTGTGAACAAAAAAAATGTGTGTTTTCGCTTTGGATCATCGATGGATGGTGTGATCATACCCATAGTGGCAACGTAGTATGAACGATACGTTTATGACGTCCGGGTTTGAGGTTTTGGGATTGTAATGTGCGCTGTGTATGTTACAGAATAAGCGTGGGCGAGATTGGTTGAGATTAACCGCAGACTGCGCTGGTCACAGTTGTATATTTTTTCCTTGCAATTTTTGCACCAAAAACAAAACAAAAACCTGTAAGAGTATGTTACGTTTAACTCCGTGATTTGTTAAACAGCGACACACTCAGCGAATTTTTGGTAGGAAAAAATGCAAAATGTAGCCAAATTAGAGGGGTGCAGTGGGGTTTCTGTAATCAGTTTGTTGCTATTTCCACCCCCTTTATAACCTACTTTATTACTTTTTTTTTTTAATACTCATATTTTTACTTATACATGAATTCAGTTGGGTTTAAACATATGATTCACTTTATTCGTCGATCCTCGATCGTCACGTACGCTACCTTGGCATATAAATTTTCTCCATCCTCTTCTCTCGAGTGCAAAATCAGAGCCCAATTACTTCGCACATCCACGTAAATGAAAGTCATCCTAATCTCGATTCTCAAGTCTCCCGAATAACTCGTCATGTGATTGGTCTACTGATGAACACAACTCGACGACATTCGTTGCTTGCCTCCACGCATACAGATCGAAAGTGATTGTCATGATAGATTTTTAGCTTAATAATTGAGGCGTTATCCGGAAGAAGGGTCAACAAAACATGAGTTGTGTCCTTTCCTCGAAACCACCATTATCATTTCCATCGAGGGTTCTTATGACGAGCATACCTCTTGGTATATCGGAGATTGCTTCAATTGGCCCCGCGCGAGCACGGTCTTCTTTTTTCCGGTCGATCGAGGATAAAGTTCTTGCCGAGTAATCGGAGTAATAATTGTTGAACTCGACGATTAGCAAAGGGAAAAAAAGAAACACTTACTGTACAGTGTACGTATACGCGCCAATTGATTGCCCTAGCTCACCAGTCACCAGCTGGCTTAATGGAGCGCTGACTGGCCGAGCCGAGTGAGTGCTGGAGCGCCTCTCTTATTCTATTCTCTGTATAGGATGACTCAACTCAACTCGAACTTGCAAACTGCTATTGCATTGTCGGTCCGACAGCTAAAAATGGACGCACGCGAACATTCCTTTCCCTTTTCATGAGTGTATTTATTTATTTATACTTATTTATTTATTTTTTTAGACCAAAAGCACTTCCGCAAAAATAATTACCTATACCCGCCGCTTAAAAGGCAAGACAACTTGAGTGTTTGTTTATTTGCCTCTCTTGAAAAGGTATCTAAGAAATGTGTACATATTGCTTTTAATCGTGTAAGTTTTCTTAAAAAAATAAAAAAATAAAAAAAAATAAAAAAAAAATAAAAAAATAAAAAAATAATAATAATGATGGTAGAACTGTTAACTGAAATGGACTGCAGTCGTCAACTGTGATTATTTTCGGAGAAAATGCGGATTTTATCTACTCTAGATCGAAAATGGTTAAGTCGCAAACCTATACTCTAGAAACAACGAAAATGTTTACTCTTAAAAATGCACACCTCTGTGTGCACTGATACCGTTACTTTGATCACACGAGGGTTAATCACATATCTCGAATTCTTGCGACTGCCAACCTTTTGGGTTTTATTGTACATTCTCATTGATAGTATGTTGTGTGATTCCTGGCAAAATCCTCAGAGATTTAAATCCTGTAAATGAAACATCTGTAATAGCTTTAACAAACAATTAAAATATGTCATATTTTTGTGTAATTTTCAATGAAATTGTATAAATGGGCGTACATTGTAAATTGCAAGGGTCTAAATTTTGAAGTACTTGGTGTGCTAAAAACAAGGATGTCTTTGGTTTCCAACCATAGTATATCGTAGTTTTCACTTTTCATATGGTTCCGGAGATGCGATTTTGGCCCAAAGTACATTGTTCTAAAGGGAATTCCGCGTTGTGACGTCACAATGCACCCAACTTTGTGCAACTTTGCAACTATATAGTGTATTTCTGAAACTGGGACACTAGGACAAAACCAAAGAGGCACCTTTATTCTCAGCTCATCATCAAGTATTTTCATTTCCTTTATAAAAAAAATAAATAAAATAAAAAATAAAAAAAAAATTAGACCTTAGCAACTGCCGTATTGAGCTACATAGGATAACATTGTTAAGACCTCCGTATACTCCGCGATGAGCTTGTGAAGCCATAAACGATTAAAATTAGTCGAAAGTGAAAGACGTCAGAAAATATTCTTAAACTTTATTTTGTATCTCATTTTGGACTCTCTTGGGCACCGTCGCGCCGTGTGTAATCTTTCCAGTCGGAGACTTCCGCTCCGGAACGGCAGGCAGGGCATATTCATTTTTGCGCGGGAAAAAAGGTAACAAAAATAAAACTAAATAAATAAAACCTGAGATAAAAACAAGCTCATAAATATATGTATACGCTATACACCACATACAGAGTGATTCAAACCCCGCATTTTTGAAGAGAGTGCATGTATACATTTATTCTAGTCTTTTTTTCCAGCCTTCCTGTTTTTTAATCAGCGTTTCTCCTGCAGATTCATGCCTATGAGAAGGTCACGAGACTGAGCGGTCAGACTTTTTCTATAAAACAGCAGTACGACTGTCAAGAACGGGGACCATTATGGGCTTTAGCTATAGTAGTGCGCTACACACGGTTATGGGCGTAGAAGCCGGAATTTCCGGACGCGATCGCTAAGCCATGCGTTTTTTCATCAGTTCGTTCAGAGAGTGGAATAGAGTGTTTCAATCAAATACGTCATCGTAGCATGGGCGGCGCGTGGGGTCAAAAAGTGGGGGGGCTAAAAATCAACGGTTTTTTTTTTCTTCACCTTTTTCACAATAACGTTTGACGCAGGCGGGGGGGGATAAATAACATTTTTTCTTCTTTTTCTCTTTTTCTTTCTTTTTCCTTTTCCCCCTTTTTCCTTTTTTCTCGTTCAAAAATTTTTTCAGCCCCTCGTTCCCAAAAAAGTGGGGGGGCTATAGCCCCAATAGCCCCTTATACGCGCCGCCTATGCATCGTAGTGTCATCTTCCAGTTCTCTCAAACGATCTTTCGAGGATACAAGAAATTCACCGGTATCAATTTGTGCCTTTATAGGTGCATCGTGTGTTATTAAAAAAACAAACAAAAAACAAAAAATTCTATTCCAGAGATAAATAGGGACTGTTACGCAAAGAACTAGTAAAAATAGTTAGAGATATTGATTTAATTCTTGTTTATTAAATCAATGTTTGATAGTAATGGCTTACACAAGTAAGATTTTATAGCTGATTTTATTCTCAATCGTTGGAGAGTCTTAGTTCCTCCCTTTGAGTCGTGATATTACAGATTGATTATTTTCACGCAGAGGTTGTTGCTATAGAGAGGTTATTCTAAAAACATATGATCAAAGGTGGGGGAAAACTGCTTGACAGGGATCCAGCTCAAAGCTTTGCGCCAAGCTGATTTTTCTGATTTGTTTACATTCTTATCCGAGGGGTGCTCGACGGATTGAAGAAGTGATTATTTATCAGTGAAGCTGATAATTTTAATCAAGATGCATCTCAAGAATGTCTCTATAATTCTCAAAAAAATCTTCATAGAGCGTCAATAGATTTCGTCAGCAAAGGCAGTGAAAGATTACACCGTTAGAAACACTTTGTGGTGTCGTAATCTTTGCCTTGGATCAATGGCCCTCAGCATGTAAACAAGAGTACAAAATCTCATCCAATGATGGCTCCCATGCTTTCACTTGTCTTATAGGTAGAGTCCCTATGTATGAAAGCGTCAAGACACGTGAATGGAAGTGAAGAAAAAGGGTAGTGAGGAGCCTGGAGGCACGCCTCTTGTTTACTTTTTTATCCAACGATCTTCCTGCCAAAGATTACTTATATGTAGGTACATGTATTCGTGTGTAAGTAATCTTTGCTTGGTCAACTTAACCTTCAATTCCTGTTGGCTTCTGTACCTGTTTTCATTTACAGTGAAGATTAATGCGTGAATTTTATTCTGTTCTGAACATACTTTTATCAATTCAATAGAAAATTTCATCAGTACAAGCTGAAAATGCCGAAAGTTTCCAGCGGGGAAGATGGTTCCATGAAGATGTAAACAAGAGGCGCGTCTCCTGGCTTCATAGACCCATTCTTCTTCTTCAGTTTTCAGCAGCCAATCAGAGATGAAACCAACCTCGTATGGCGAGACTCTTTCATATATACACAGGGGCGGATTTACATCTCTTGAGACCCTATGCAATTCTGAATTTGAGGCCCCCAAGAAAAAGGGTAGGATCCACCAGAAAGAGGGCGGGTTTGGGGGTTCTCCCCCTAATTTTTTTCTTTTCTTTTTTTTTCTTTTTTTTTCATAAAGAGGGCATTAAAATTCAGTTTTAAACTGTTTTTTTTCCCTAGCAAAGTTGTTATTATTTCATCTTTTGGCCTGTTTTTATTCTCTTTCTGTGCTCTTATTCTCTCCCTTTATTCTTTCTCCTTTTCTCTCTTTCTCTCTCTTTTTCTCTCCGTCTCTCTTTTCCTCTCTTTTTTTCCTCTCTTCTTCTTCCCTTCGTGAAGTAAGGCCCCCTTGGATCTGAGGCCCTACGCAGTTGCGTATTTTGCGTAATGATAAATCCGCCACTGTATATACACTATACAGGGATTCTGGTCTCAGGTCTCAAGGACGTTAGGTATATTCGCTGAAACGATGTGTATTTGCGGCGGTGAGGACTTGGAACTTTTGACTCACCCTGTTTCCATAAAGAGGATGGACTTCTCCACGAGGGCACGCTTTCACAAAATCCATCTCGCGAATCATGCCAATGCCATGCCGCGCCACTCCTCGGGAAAAATAATAATGTTATTAGGAGATGAGGACGGGGAAGAGGTGTGCACGCGCAAGAGGGAAGGGAGAGGCAGGCGGTCGCGGAGAAATATATATAAATTAGGCGACGCTTTTCCCGGACGGGACGACCTGTTTGTTTTGGCAAACGACAAACTGTCTCTAAATCTTCTGCTTGATTTAATTCCGTTAATGAAAATGTGTTTGACTCACTCGCGGAACACTTCTTCGTGTCCCTCTCCATCCTCGGCTCCGTTCGGAACGCATACGTGTGACGTTTGAGCGTATTTAAGTGTGGGAGTAGGTGTACGTGAGTCAGAGTTGGTGTGTGTGTGTGTCCCTGGCTTGTGTGTTACATTCACCCAGTGTTGCCAGATGGTATGAATTTTCCCAAAGTCTAAATATCAGAGGACGCACTGAGAGAATTCTTTTTTTAATCCAAGGTGTATTTCGTTTGTGTAAAGAAACTGCTCAGTGAAATATTGACTAAGGGGGAATTTCTTCAACCCGAGGAAAACGTCTGCTGATACAAGTGAAAGACTTCTTGTTGGTGATAGTGATTCTCCTACATGCAACAGAATCAGTGGCGTAGCGTGCAATTTGGCAACGTTGCAGTTCATCAATTTAAGATCATGAAAAATATCGAAGTATTGGGTGTTCGGTGAACACCTTCGCATTCGACCTTTTACATGGGTTTAAATGGACAAAGTACAACGTTGCCAAATTGCACGCTACGCCACTGAACAGAATTTTACTCTGCGCAAGGAAAAGAGTCACAAGTAAACGTGTTTCCTTGTTTTTAAAGAAGTAATTCTTCTCATTGTCAGTGCGGAGAACCATAGGCGGACCGTGACCAAAAAAAGTGGGGGGGGGGCTAAAAAGTGATGACCTTTTTTTTTTCTTCTCATATCTCAAGTGATGACTTTTTCCCGATTTTTAGCCCCTCCGCCCAAAAAAAAGTGGTGGGGAGGCTATAGCCCCCCTAGCCCCTGATACAGTTCGCCTATGCGGAGAACAAAGGGACATAACCAGTGCTCAGTGGTGGCTCTTGTAATGTGGCAACAACGTATTCTCTTCATTTAAACGTGTATAAAACAATCGATCCTCAGGAAGTTCAATTGTACCTCCGAGAAATCGATACTGTTGCACAGGTTTAAATGACAATATAGCATGTTTGCCAACTTGCACGAGCCACCACTGCCAGTGCTGCCATTTTCGGATCTTCTCAATGAAATTCTATGGAAGCCATCGGTAATTCAACTGATTAAAGCAAATGTTACATATATCAGTTGAGACGTATAAAAATGGAGCTCTTGCTAAGTTTTGCTGTTGGCTATAATGGATTGCGAAAAAAACCAGGAGACCATTTAAAAATTCTAAAACTCGCTCTATGCTGCAGAAAGAATTCAGCTCAAAGTTCAAATGGACCACCCGTGTATGCAATTATGCATGTACTACGAACTAAGTATGTAGTTATTTTCGCACCCAAAACGAAAGAGCAGTCTTACTTATATTGAGTCAAGAGCCGTCTTTCTTATTACTTTTATGGAACGTAGAGCTTTTTCTCGCGAAATTCTGTATAAGAATCAAGCAAACTTCAAAGTTAGAGCTAGTTTCAGAAGTGTAGGAGCACCTGGACCCATAACCTTTTGCGAATTTTCAATTTTCATTCCTTTAAATCGAAACAAAACTTGCTTGCGACTTTAACTTTTGATTTTAAACTGCTCCTCGATGGAAAAGCCAACGCTCAAAATGCATTTGGAGCGCTGGCTCAGGAGGGGGAATAAAAAAAAAAAAAAGCTCTCTAAAAAAGATCCACAGAGCGAAGTTAGTGGGCGCCACTTCCTCATTTCCGGAATCACACCTACTTTTTATCATGAACTACGACGGAAGTGACGCGACGTGGCCGACGGCCGTGCCGCGGCTTTGAACAGTGTTTCATTTCATTTGAATCGTCCTTTTCGTCCTTTTTTCAGAGCGTCATCCTTTTTCTTACGGAAGAATTTGTCTCGGTTTTTCGTAAACGTGACGTGAGTTATTTTGGGTCCTTTCCCGGATGTCTAGGACCAGGAAAAATCGGGATTCATCAAGGAACGTACAAAAATCAGAGAAAGACAAGGGAATGCTCATCAGGGAAGAAAGCTCCGATTTGGGAATCGGAAAAAAGACTTTGAGTCCGCTCCAGTGGCGGCTCTTGCAATTTGGCAACAATATTTTACTTGGATCAATTTACAACAATCGATTGTTGGTGAAGCGCTTCGCTGTTGAATCGATTGTTTTGCATATGATCAAATGGAGGAGAAAGGTTGTTGCAAAATTTAAATGACACCTTTTCTTTGCTCTCTTCTCATCGCCTGAAAAGTTATTAGTGCCTCCAAGATACTAATAGTTCAAACTTTCAGCTATCAGTAAGTGATATCTATTTGAACTTGGGCATATAAATGAAGTGCTAATGATATGCGGCTTTTTCCTACTTTTAAAGATTCTAATGAGTGGGGGTTTGTTGCCTGCCCTTGTGGCACTCGCTCATTATGGAGAGACGGTTACTGGTTAGTCGCCGCACGGTAAGAGTGGGAATGACTCATGTGATAGCCAAAAATTAGCCGGTTGAAAGCACTGAGAAATATCGTTAGAACATTTTCAAAACAATACAAACATGAGAAAGAATCGAATTTTCCATTAAAATGTAATTGGAATGCAGTAGTAGATAAAAAAAAATATGAGCAAATAAAAAATAAAAAGTATAAGTGCATAGTATATGTAACTAAAACGTAAAAAACGTTGTAGTATAGACTTGGCCACCATTAAGATCAAATGCAACATTACTCAACTCTGTATACTAACATTTTTACATGAATAGTTGAAAATGACCAAGTTTGTCGTACACACGTTAAGTTAATATTTTCCAAAAAAACGTTGGTCATCGGTAGAAAAACTTGACAATTTCTAACTTTAAAGTTTAAACTATAGTTTAAAAATGTAACGGACGCTACATGTTACCTAGACTAGACTTACCCTGTAATTAACTGTCATGTCGGTTTTATAAGTTTCTTGATGTATTTCTGAAAGGTTCCTTGTGACTAATAATGGACGCAAAGTAATTTTTGGTCACCAAAATGGTCATTACTGCTCACTGTGTTCAGGGTGGTAGAAGGACGGGGGCTGTCGGGGGGCCGCCAGGAGAGAGACATGATGCGAGCAAAATTTGTTAAAATATTGCTGCGAAACAGCGTCGAGCGACGTGCAAAATCATTAGAGGAACGAATCGGATGGAATTTGCAATTTGCATACACGATGTATGCGCGAGAGAGAATAGACTTTTTCCTCTCCACCGGAAGAGGGGCGAGTTAATATTTCGGTCTCCAACGAAATTTCCCTCTGATTATTAGAGAGGAGGAGAAAAATCGTACGGATCCGCTGGGAAATCGGCGACGCGACATCGAATAAAATGTTAAACATAAAAAAGGATTCGAGGGTGTTGAGAGAATAAAAGCGCCGTTCAAAAATGATGGATTCATTTATTAGCTTTCGAGAAGAGGTGGGGGAAAAAAAGTTCAACGATCATTTGCAATCACCCAAGTTCGGTTTGAATAACGAAGGGGTGAAAAATTCCACTCGGTGATGAAAGGCAAAGGCGTCGAAAAGAGAGAGGGAATGGATACGGGGATGAGAGGGGTATTCAAGGGTCAAGGGAGGGAGGAAGAGAAAGGGGGACTTAAAAAGGATGACCGATGAATGTAATAAAATTTACAGTGCAATGGAGGTGTGTCACTCGATTTCCTCACACTGTCGACCCCCCCCCCCTTCACCCCCGTTCACCAACCACCCCGTTCACCCCTCCCCCAATCGATGAAAAAAAAATTCACAAAAAATATAATCAAAGGCGTGAGACGAATGACAGACCTTCTGAGGATTAAATAAAGAATACCAGTGCGTGACTTGTTCATGTTTCACTGCTTCGCTAGAGATTGACTTTATAAAAATGTAGATATTTTGTCCTATTTCTTGTCTTTTCTCGATATTTTTCAACGTAGTTTAGTCTATCGCTTCAAATACTTCAAAACCCACCATACATTTAAGCGGAACGTAGCCTCAAATGTTTTGCCTAATTTTCCCAGCTTTTTCCGAATCGTTCACACATCTATCTAAAGTTTCACACTTATGGGGTTTTTCGGTCCTAATAATGAACTTTTCATTTCTTTTTTAAACCGTCATTCTGGATTGAATCTTCAACTTACGAGTTATGGCGCGGATTGATCGAAATTCCTGTCTATTTTGACCTATCTTCATTCGAGTGGTTGAAAATTTCACGAAATTTTACTCACCAAAGAGCTTGATTCAAAATGGGGGTTTTTCTCCCCCCCCCCACCGATGTTCCTGAAACTTTGTATTTTGATAGTACTTGATATAAGTAGTCTTTTTTTTCAAATAAAGTTTTTCCAAAAATAATTAGGGGAGGAGTTACAGTGTTGCAAAGTTGCACCTTTCAAAAATTCATAACTTTCGCGTAAATCATCCGATTGAAACGCGGTTTTCACCAAAAGATGCGGATTGTAAAGCACTTTCATGCTATTTAAACGAAATTCAATTTCAATAATTTTTGACTTAGTTATCGTCATTTTTGTGATTTTTAGGCCACTCAAAATCTACTTAAAGCGAAATAAAAAAAAATGGAATTTTTTGATTTTGACCGGTTTGAAATATGTTATTCCTCTTTAAATTCTGCGTAAAATGAGCCCAAGCAGAATGCAGGGCGATTTTTTGTTCCGGAGTTATGCATTTTTTAGTAAGCGAAAAACGAGTTTTTTAGGGTACCCATGAGCGTTCGATAGAGAGGCTCAAGTCAAATAAATGGAAACTGTATTTTTTGATTTTGATCAAATTGAAATATGTTATTCCTACTTAAATTTTGCGTAAAATGAGCCCAAGCAGAATGTGGGGCGATTTTTAGTTGCGGAGCTATGCGCGTTTTAGTAAGCGAAAGTCGAGTGGTTGAGGCTACCCGGGCTACCCACGTCTTTGAGCCACTCCATAGAACGCTCGACTTTCGCTTACTAAAACGCGCATAGCTCCGCAACTAAAAATCGCCCCACATTCTGCTTGGGCTCATTTTACGCAGAATTTAAGTAGGAATAACATATTTCAATTTGATCAAAATCAAAAAATACAGTTTCCATTTATTTGACTTGAGCCTCTCTATCGAACGCTCATGGGTACCCTAAAAAACTCGTTTTTCGCTTACTAAAAAATGCATAACTCCGGAACAAAAAATCGCCCTGCATTCTGCTTGGGCTCATTTTACGCAGAATTTAAAGAGGAATAACATATTTCAAACCGGTCAAAATCAAAAAATACCATTTTTTTTTATTTCGCTTTAAGTAGATTTTGAGTGGCCTAAAAATCACAAAAATGACGATAACTAAGTCAAAAATTATTGAAATTGAATTTCGTTTAAATAGCATGAAAGTGCTTTACAATCCGCATCTTTTGGTGAAAACCGCGTTTCAATCGGATGATTTACGCGAAAGTTATGAATTTTTGAAAGGTGCAACTTTGCAACACTGTAACTCCTCCCCTAATTATTTTTGGAAAAACTTTATTTGAAAAAAAAGACTACTTATATCAAGTACTATCAAAATACAAAGTTTCAGGAACATCGGTGGGGGGGAGAAAAACCCCCATTTTGAATCAAGCTCTTTCTATATCTCTTTTTTATGAGCAAAAGTTTGATTTTCCTAACTTTGAATGCCTTACGATCGGTTAGTGCGTGCGGTTTCTGGTATATACTCTTTCTCTTTGTAATAAATGTATTACCATCGGACTGCTAATCTAAATACACAGACAGCTTGTTGCTTAAAATACGCATTTATTTTGCATCGATTCAATAAGTCAAGTTTTCAGGTTTTGGGTGAAAATTTGCATGTCTTACATCGATTAATATTGAAAATGGATGGCTTACTTAAAGCCGAGAGCGAGCATCTTGCGACATTGATTCCAAAAGGAAAATAGTATGACCTGACCAAGGGTCGAATCAAGTTGAAACACTTAAATCCATATTAAAATTCAACCTCTCCTCGGAACTGCACTGTCGACCAATCATAAGGAAGCATTGTGAAAAGTGCACCGTCGACCAATCATAAGCAAGCATTGTGAAAAGTGAGATTATGTTAGTTCTAGTCAAATTCAGCCTTTCGCCAACTTGATTCAGCTCCAAAGAGGACCGTGGGAAAATAGTTTTTTTTTTTTTTTTTTTTTTTTTTTTTTTTTTTTTTTTTTAACCGTAAGAGCGCTGCTTGTTATAGGTAAAAGGGTTATCGAGTTAATGTGGAGTAAACGGCGTTGAAAACAATGCGCGATACTGATGAAGGAATGAACGCGACTGTCTAAAAACTCATTTTATTCTATCTTCAAAAATAATGAAGCCGGGATCAAGTGAATACGAACTTGGGGAAAACCTAAACTCAGGTATGGGGAGCTTAGTTGCTGTGGAGAAGAAAATACCACTTGAACGACTTCAATAAGCCCCGCGGGGGCGAAATTGTAGGTACGGGTATCCAGTACCCGATTCTTCTACACGGCAACAAATTGATGAAAGCACTTTAAGACTATTATGTGGCCGCGTTTATATCCTGGCTTTTGTTATGATTCAGAGAGCACCAAAGCCGCGCCACGTCGCTGTTGAGTAAAATAATGAAATATAGGCAAAGGGAATTTGCGAAATTTTAAATTGCACCGATGTATAGGTATCAAGAGTCACTTTAAAGCTTATATTTTACTTATACGTTTTTTGTTTATTTTTTGTTTTTTGTTTTTTGAAGGTAAAATGTCATTTTTTGCTGATTCGGTGATTAGGGCCCAACAGACGAAATGAAAGAGGAAATAATACGCATATATGGAAGAGAGAAGGTTACATACCCCTCGCCGTGGATCGATTTCGAGTTTGCGCCAAAATTTTTCTTTTGTTGATACCTTTCGATTGATGTACTACTTGACCCCCTTTGCCATTTGAGTTTTTTGAGCTACAGCCCCTCAAACTCAAAAAATTTTTGGGGGGCGGGGCCTCCGAATGTTTTTTGGTTAAATGACAAAGTGTGATATATCGTTGGATAGAGGACGTTCTGTTGATTCAAAATATCTTTGGTTTTTAAGAAATTCGAATTACAACTAGAGGTATGAGCCTCTGAAGTATGAGGGGTTTTTTTGGCCGCCATTTTGTTCAAGGGAGCGCACCGAAAATCGGAAAAAACGAAAATGCTTCATTTTCTAAGGTCTTCCGAATTACGAAATAAAAAATACCCCTTGCTATTTGAAATATTCGAGAAATCGCCATTTTGGAACTTTAGAGGGGGCACCGCCCGGCGCCCCCCTTGCAGGGGGGTTTTGGCATTTTTCCTAGAGTCCTATGAGAGCTTTGGATTTTTTCTGAATTTTTCAGATTTTTTCGCCCCCTGCAAGTCCTCATACAAAAAGTGTGAACTCATTTCTCGGACACCCTATGTATATAGGTCTCACTTATTTGCTAAAAGTATTCTTGTTATTAAAATTGATACTTAAATAATCGAAAAAAAATAATATCGAATGATTTCCGTATGCGTGAATCCGCCTCTGTGCATGCGTCGCGGTCGGTGCGAGCATATTTGGATCCAGCAATGTGACAACTGGGCATTCTTCCCATTTGAATGTATGATTAAATATCGATTGATAGCTGGCTAAAGCCTCGTTGCCAATCGATTGTTTCTCATACAATCAAATGGGAAGAGTACATCGTGGCCAGATTGGTGTATCCATCAATGGGTGCGAGTCCGCTTTTTGTTTGTAAAAGATGAAATAATAAGCATCAACATGCTCATGAGCTTTAGTGATCACTGCTCATCGGCGAACGAAACAGTGCCTCAATATCCTGTTCAACTGGAATATGCGCCTGATCGGTGTTGACCTTGAGAAAGATGAAAAAAAAAAATAATAATAATATGATGTATGGAATCAATCAATAACTCAATATGGTACCGAGGAGCTTGCTGTTGTCTCATTGCCGCGCTTTGCCAGTGATCGAAATTTTGAGCGCGCCGTTGCCGAAACTAAAAGTGACAGCCAGCGAGCTAGAGCGAGTTTCAGAAGTGGAGGCGGACCTAGGCCGATAATCTTTGCTGGGTGTTTAATTTTCATTCTGTGATACCAAAACAAAACTTGCATTTTACTTTGACTTTTTGATTATAATAGCGTACTTTAATGAAAAGGCATAAGTCTCTATTTCAATTTCATTCATTTCCACCATCATGCAATATGAGACATAACTTTGGAAAAAATCAAAAGATTATCGGTTGAGCTCCATTTCCACTACTGAACGTAGCTCTCTATCATTAAATTGGGTCACAAACAGGATCGCAATTTTTCTTGAATTCAGTGAAAATTCAAAATTAAATGTTGTCACCAGTCATGGACAGAAAGATTTACAACAACAGTCCAGTTAAGCAGTATGACTTTATCGCTTAAAAATTCTAAAATCTGTAATCTTTTTGTCCTCCAATAAAATCATCACTGGATTTGGTCATTCCATTGAATTCAGGCTAAAACGGCAACCCGCTGCACTTATCAGATGTAGAGAAAACGAAAACAAAATATCATTTCCAAAAAAGTTTGCGATTGGGTAGAATATAATTTCCCGCATTTCCAACATGATTCCTCACCAAAGCATAAGAAAGCATCGCATCGGTTTGAACTTGTCTTTACGAACTAGGATTCGAAGAATATGAACCATTTCTGTGATTAATGTTCTTAAGAATCCATCAAGTGGTAATGCCTTCTTAAGAATCCAAGTGGTAATGCCGTTGAATCGAAGATATCATTTTCTTGTCGATTCTGGAATATTGGAATAATAGTTCTTTCCTACCATATTAACGGTCCTTAACAACGGCTACAACGGAAATTCTGCCAGCTTCAAAATTAGACTATTTTCCTCGGTTCGAATCGAATTTTGTGTGTTGCCCTTTTTCGTCGCCACTGTGCTCCATGAAGGTTTCTCCTTTTTTGTTACTGCTTTTATTTTTAATTTTTTAACCTCAAATTGAAGATCGCATGAAGTTTAAATGAAATTATCCTTTACATGAGAAAATGTCATTCTTTATCTAAAACAATTAGATCAGAGGCCTCATTTTAAAAAATTTGCTGAAGTAAAGAGTAACATTTTCAAACTCGGTGGCTGAAATAAATGTCTGAGTTTAGTTATTATGTTATTAAAATGAATACTTTTGCTTTAACGAGGAATTTTATTTTAATTTATCACCCTTTTTCTGTTGAAGTTATTGCTTATATTTTAGTATCACCATCGCACTAGTTCCAAAACTGATTTTATTTATGCAAGACTTAATGCGAATAAGCAAAAATATCCGTAGATTAACTTTGAAAAAAAAAAAAAAATACTTTTATGCGACTATTTTACCGGATACACTGCCATTAAAGTATAAAAAAATAACAACATAAATCAAATGGATTTATTGGTATTTTTATACCCTCCTTAACTGATTCTATAAATCAGTGATACTGTTGTATATCACCTTAACCGCAAACTCATCTTACCCGAGTTAGACTGGATCCCTCAAACTTAGCACCTGCAGCGACTATTTCAAAATCTGGTCCTGATGTGTTCTTGTTATGCAAAATTTTGCGCTACTTTGTCAACCATTCGTGAATTAAGTCCTTGTGTTCCGTTTAGTAGCAATTAATATCAAAACTCTGTTTATCATTCTTTTAATGTTTGTAAGGCATTAGGAAAGCTGTTTTGACTTTTTATATTGAGGTATTACATTACCCTCTTCATAAACGGAGTAGTTTATTTTAACCTTGCAACTGCAATCCGTTTATAGATCGTGTATATAGTTTCAAGGATTTTAGAGATATTCAGTTACTGTAGATTACTTCTGTATAATTGAGAAAGCTGCTATTGTGACCCGTTTATTTGACCGCCATCTTGGATTTCTCTTAAAAAGTCTCGTGAGGGTTTGTGAGTTGATTTTGGGACTTGCTGATGCTTTCGATGTGATTTCCACGAGATTTTACTTTGGAATCAATTCTTCACAACGCTGTAGAAAAAGTTTGGCGTTAATCAGATGTCTATCGGAGCTCACCGCACCGCTTGGTTGAGGCCAACATCGACCATATGTATTAGCGGGGACAAAGATACCTGGCCAGAGTATGCAATACGCAACGTACAAACTCATTCAACGCCTGCGTGTTAGGTGTATTGCGTATTGCATATCCTGGCCCCTGGTCCGTTATTTTTCTTCTTTTCCCGCGTTAGTAATAGTATACGGTGGGTTTCACCGATACACATCGATGCTTTCAGACTACTGTGCGACGGGGACTTACCACGCGACTAACTGGCGATCCAGCTTTTGGAGTTTATATCTGTGTTTGTGCGTGTGTGTGTTGTTTAGTGTGTTAGCGTGTTAGCGTGTTAGCACTTAGCGCACCGCTCTGATGCTCTTCAACACTCAACTCTCGTCGTCGACGCTTGCGCTTTGCCTCAAATCGACCGACCGACGACCACGACGCGACGCGACCATTGCGCGACGCTCTCGTGCATTTAGCTTCCCGACCCGCGTTAATTGCTCGCAATTAATTAATGACCGGTAATAAACGAATACAATTAGTTTTTGCAATATTTATAATTAACGTTTTCCTGGGCTCCTGTCAACTCGCCTCTCGTCAAGCCCCGTCAGAGTCACCGGTGACCCGTCCGCGTCCGTCGCCATTTCCCCGCCGTGACATTTCGTTGCGTCCCGACGCTTACCCGCTTATTTCCATCTCGTGACCGCGCGCGCGTCTCTTTTTGTCCATTATTGTCAATGTGAATGCGCCGAATGCATAGGTAATCGATTCGAGTCATTTCTGCCGTGTTATGGACAGAGTTGGCCAAATGGGTGTGCATGGTAATCGATTAATCGTAATCGTCGTTTTTTCGGAGGGTGATTTTTCGATAATTGGGGCTGATTATTTACAAGTGAATCATCACAATATGAGTTGCATAGGAATTAAATCTAATCAAAATGACCTCAAAGATCATTAGGGATAAAGTCTGTGAGTACAACATGAAATTACCATCCATAAGTTTGATGATTACCGATTACCCAGTAACCCAGTCTATTTGTCCAACTCTGGCTGTGGATCTTACGGAGTCTTCGTGAATTTTTCCTAGTTTTCAAAAATTGATCTTTGCACAGTTGCTCGACTGAAGAATAGCCTATTTTTTTAATGACTTTTATTTATTCTGTGTCCATTTTTTCTATTTTGCTGATGAATCCATGTAGTATCTAAATTTATCTATGTATATGTAACTATGAAATCATATACCTGATGTATGTCTTTTTTTTTATGTTTCAGGTGAGTAAATTATCTTGTCAGCCTGACTGTGAATCGACCCAGTAATGTTGGCATCAACCCAAACATACCTTTAACTCGTCTCATTGTAAGATCGATGCAACTTCTTCCAATCACAATTGGAATATTCCATTTTTGTTTCCGAGAAAGCCGTCAGAGGCGTAGCTCACTTCGTATGATAGGCTGATGAGAAAAGTATCAGTTGTAAAATTTTGCTTTAAACATATCAGCAAAGGGATTCTCTTCGGAAATTCTGCTAGAAAATTATGGTATATATGTATATATCATTAAAAATGGCCAATATCCATCGCTTCTTAATCGGAAAAAAGCCTCATACGTATAACGTGGGACCGTGATGAATGCTAATCACTCGTTACAATGGGGGTATATACTATGCAGCCCTATCTGACAATGAGTCTTTACCATCATATACTTACTATGGTTGCGTCACATCGTATTCCTCTTCTCCTTGGAAGAAGAAGAAGAAGAAGAAGAAGAAGAAGAAGAAGAAGAAGAAGAAGAAGAAAAAAGCTGTAAACGATGGGTTTTGTGTGCTCAATTCAGGGGCACAATATCAAAGTATGCCGGGGGGAGGGACGACGCAAAGTCACCTATATTGAAAGCTTGAGGGGTCGGGGGGCAAACTTCACAAAAATTCCGAAAACTCGCAGAAAAACACCTCCAAAGTCTCAGGAAAGGTAAAGTCAAACATTTAGATTACGTGGGGGGGGGGGAGGTTGAATGCCCATCTCAGCCCTATGGCACCGCTGACTCAACCTTTGCAATCTTTGTTTGCACAATGCTCTCTTCTTGCGAATTGGATAAAAAGTTCACGGTTCGGGCTGGTCGGAGAAGGCAAAACCGTTGACTTCCAACAAAAGCTGCGCTAGAGAGAAATTCTCACCTAATTCAATACAGTGCGCATGGGCTCAAATCATGTTGCCTAACCTCACTCAAGTGCTCACCACCCAACAACGTCTCTAGGGGACATTCAAGTCGCAACATCATTTGGTCCCTGACGCTTGTTTTTGGTAGTACTTAAAGGAGATGTAAATAAATAGAATCGATGAATTTCATGAGTGAGAGTGATTTATGGTGCCTATAAAGTAAAAGAATGAGATCGGTGCGTTGTGACGTCACTCGTGCGACTGGTCTACGCCGCCGCTTTTTCGCCTCCCCCCCCCTCTCTCACTCTTCCACTCCCAGCATCTTTAACGCAATTCCTCGCTTATGTTAGCCAAATTCTAGAAACTTGCGAATCGCTCGAATTCTAGTAACAGACGCTCATAGTCGCCGCGAGAGTCGAGACCTTGCCACTAGGTCACCTGCGCTGAGCGCTGAGCGGCGCGCAATCAGTTTCCACGCTTTCGTCGGATTATCATCGTCCGAAAATGCGGAAAGAGAGTCAAGTCTATAACTTGATGAGACGAAATGACGTCAGGTATTTTTGGACTTGTTTATCATCTCGCTATTGCCTCTCGCACCCGGTACCTCCTCGCCCCCACCCGTACTTTTTTCGTATCTTGAAGTTTGAACGGCCTACGCTGCGGTGAGGTACGGGTTGCGAGAAACAAATAATTTGACGCATAGACATCGCAGCATCCCAACCAATATGGTGGCGTTCTAGAATTCAACCATTCACTGCATCCATGCGAAAAAGATTATATTATCCTGTGATGTAGTACATCTATGTATATTGAAAAGTGTTGCTATGCATAATCTTTTCTACATCGAGACAAATGAAGGGATGAATTCTAGAACGCTACCTGAAACAGGTGTGGGTACAAGCATACGACAACCAATCTCGGGGTGATTCCATCATACGTCAGTTTTAGGCTTAGGGGGGTTTGTTTACTTGAAAATCTCGCAAAAAGATTACTATTTCTAGTGTATAGAGTAACCCTTAATTTCCGATCGAAAACACTAATCCGATCTTTTTTTACGACCCTCGATTTCCGAACCATCTTGTTTCCGTACATCTTATGACAGCATCCAATCTTGACGGACTGTGAATGGGGCTCCTGCAAGCTTTTTCTACACGGTCTAGTGTCGAGGGGCCCAAAAATGTTTGGTACGGGCGGTCTTTGGGTCGCACCTAAAAATGGCGATTCTAACTTCTCACTTCTTCTACGGAAGATTGGAATATTGGGAGCGCTCCCAACTCTACGTTACTTAGGGCCGGTCCAGAGTCTACCCGATCTCACCCTAAGTGCTGCAATTCGTTGGTTTACGTCTCGTGTGATACATATTTTGAGGTTAGTTTGTGGTGTTGCCATTTTTTAAACGGTCCGATGTGGTCCGTTGAGTGGTGGCCGATGCTTGTTGACTGTTGAGGTACTTGGGGCGGACTTTGGGTCGGAGCAAACCGTCTGTACCGAACATTTTTTGGGGCCCGCACCCAAGAAACATTCGGCACAGACAGTCGCCGAAAGACGATGGGTGGTGAGCACACTTTCGCGAGGTTTTAAATGACGGGGCTCACCAACCACGTGTGTGCGGGACCGTCAGCCCGAAAATTTTTGGGGCCCCGTTTGTAGAGTGTTGAAATACGAGGTTAGATCACCCCTGATTGGTCAACGAGATGTAGGCGCTACGGAACCGGGCGCCACTATTGGATGAGATTTGCACATTTTTTTTTTTTTTTTATTCTCACCAATGGTCCCACGGCGTTCGTTAGAAGAGATAAATGTTGATGAAGCTGATAATTTCAATCATGATGCATCTAAAGAATGTCTACATATGTATAACGCCCTAAAGAATCTTTAAAAGCGTAAATATATTTCGAACTGCCGAGACAGTGAAAGATCACCGAAATGTCTCGTTGGGACTGATAGGGAAAATCAATCAACCATTTCGTACCAGACCAACTTGTGTGCGAATAGTTAAGAAAAATATGTATGTCTGTTGTCAAACTCCGGAACATTTTTAGATTTTTTCATTTTATCTGACGTAAAATGCAGGTCTTTTCCGCGAAACTTGGCAACACTGGCCTGTTCAGTTCTTTGGAAGGCTGTAGAGCTGTAAGGGCGTTAGCATTTGTACGTTTAACTAGACAATTACAAATAGGTAGCAAATTTTAGAGGTTGAATTTTGAGAAAAGGTTCCTCTCGTCCATTATCATCGGACCTGCAAGTCTTGATCCAAAGCACTGACTTAATTATATTTACTCTCGTTTTTGGGCGTTTGTTTTCGAATACCAAGAAAACCGCCTCCGCCGACGCATGGTGAGTGATGAGGTCCTTCAAAGTTTTACTACGTCTCGTGAAACGGCAAAGAAAACATGCCAAAGACAAATCAGCTCGCGATAGATCTTCATCGGAGCGAATTAATTTTTTTTTCTTTGCCATCTCTCGGGATGATCTGCAATTTTTTTTCCTCTCGCCAATTAATATTTCTTTGTGATTTGTTTACCGTTTTCAGAGTAAAAATATCTCGACGGAGACAAGCTCTCCATCCGTTGACTATTTTTATAGATTTATTTATTTGCATATACCTTAATGTATTATTTGGCGCTCTCATCGGTCGCCGGTGACTTTCGCGTAGAGTATTTGACGTCAGTCTCTTCATTCACTCGTTCGTAATCCGTCAAATGAAAAAGATGGCTCTTAAATTGCGTCTTGAAATTTTCGTTTGCATTTTATAGAATGTATACAGGGTGTCTCAGAAGGTTTATTGTTAGCTGTGCAGTCACGACATTTAGCTGATTTTTTATGGCATCAGCGATGCCGATGTTTTTTGCCTTTTTGCTTGAAAATTGAAATATTGATGGGACTGATGATTGTACGATTGGAAATGACACTTTTTCATGATTCTGAGAAGAGACTTTTGTAGATATTTTACTGCAGATGTTTGCATTTTTCCGCTGTGACCAAAAGTCACTCGTTGTCGTTTTTAGCTACAGATCATGGTGCCTAAAAGTGACCTTATGAATTTTTTGTTGGCAGCGGGGGGAGAAAAAAAATATAAAATATGAAAATCTGCTATAAAATAGTCATAAAATTCATCTTATCAACTCAGAACCATCGATACAGCGCCATTTCCGCCGTTAAAACATGATTTCCAATGAATATTTTGATTTTGAAGCAAGATGGCTAAAAAGATCACGGATTTGTTAATCGTTATTATGATCAATGCGAGAGTTGATACTCGTGGCGCCGGTCATCTTTCTGTGCAAAATAATTATGAACAAATGCAAAAAAAAAAAAAAAAAAAAAAAAAAATCGAATGGAAAAAGGAATTTTATACACATTCATATTTTTAACTCTCAAACACACCGTATCCATTCATGTATATACTTACGTGGTATGTGTGTGAACGTCCTTTTCTGACGCACGTTTTATAATTATTTAGACTGACGTGCACGTCACAAGCAGTGGTGCCGGATTTCTGATTAACATCGTTTATTCCTATTGACTCTTATACAACAAATACAAGACCGAAATCCTCACACCTGGCAACACTGGTTCACAAGACCGTCGACCGTCGACCAGGCTTTATCGCATGGCACCGTTCCAGAAAAAAAATAAAAAAAAATGAATAAAAAAAAAAAAATTATGATACGCACGGAGGGAGGAGGAGGATGGAAAATATCTATTTTGTATCAAGTTGTCCATAGTTTGTTGATTCAGTAGACTGCCGGATGTGGAATGTGGAAATAAGATTTCGCTGTTTGTTTATACAGCTGATTGTACTCACACACTCAAATTCACGAACCGACACCTCCATCATAGAGTCGAGTGAGGACAGGGTCGCGAAATTGTGCCAAAGGAGGAATAAACGAATGGAATCAAATGAGACAGTGTAACGAACTGCGAGAGGAGATAGAAACACGACACACGACAAGGTGGCCTTGGGCCTTGAGGTATATGAACAACCACCGTACGGACCCGGAGTCCGGACCCAGAAAACATAATATTATTATCGCCTCGGAAAAAAGACAACTTTCCCTCTGATCGCACCGAGTCGCTCCATTTTCAAAAGCTCCTCGGAAAAAAGACAACTTTCCCTCTGATCGCACCGAGTCGCTCCATTTTCAAAAGCTCCTCGGAAAAAAGACAACTTTCCCTCTGATCGCATCGAGTCGCTCCATTTTCAAAAGCTCCTCGGAAAAATGACAACTTTCCCTCTGATCGCATCGAGTCGCTCCATTTTCAAAAGCTCCTCGGAAAAAAGACAACTTTCCCTCTGATCGTATCGAGTCGCTCCATTTTCAAAAGCTCTGACCCGAGTCACCATGCCTGAAGAAGTCTATAATATGGGTCTGGGACAGAGGTGGCTCGTTCAATTTGGCAACTATGTTTTTTTGCCATTTAAACCTACACTGAAAGCAGTGGCGGATCCAGCCCTCGCGAACGGGGGGGGCGAATTTTGGATTTTCGCCCCTAAATGATCCCCTTTCCTTGTTTTCGCTCTTGTTTTTCCCCTTCCTCTCCCCTCTTTTCCCTGTTTTTGGGCCGAACGGGGGGGGGGCGATCGCCCCCTTCGCCCCCCCCCCCCTGTATCCGCCAATGACTGAAAGTAACAAAGTTTAAGTAGAACCGAAGCAGCTTTTTAAAATAGCTTCGCATAGCAAAATTCCTAGCTCTACCGGATCAAATTGCGGTTGTACTAAAGCACTACTTCGGTAGAGCCAAACGCAAGAAAAGTGACTGTTACTCTAAACAAGTAGTGCTTTGGTACAGCTGCAACTTTCTCCGGTATAGGTTGAACTTTTGCTCTGCGAGGCTATTTTAAAGGGCTGCTTCGGCTGTACATAAACTTTGTTTTTTCAGTGTATATGCAAAAGTATCGACTTCTGTCTGGTTGGGTAATGGGTGGTTCCTGTAAACCGTCGATTTTGCGAAACGGTTTAAATGGAGAGAACCTGTTGTAGCCATATTGCGCGAGCGGCCACTGGTTTGATTGTGAGACCAAATAATGCCATGGCTTGACGGTCCTCTAAAGATGTTGGATGGTGAGTATTAAGATGGGATTTTGAATGGTTGTAAAAGCTCACCAATCATCTACGTGCGGGACTATGATGTATGACAGTAGCGAGGCATGCGATTTGGCAACGTTCCTGTTTCCCATTTAAACACATTAGAAAGGTCGAAATGCCTGGTCATCACCGATGACCGAAGCGTTCGACTTTTTTGATGAATTTAAATGAAGAAAATACATTGTTGTCAAATTTCACGCTTCGCTACTGATGTATTAGAAGAGCGTCTAGCATCAGGGAAAACATGGAAATAAGGGTTCGTTGCAAACTTTTGCCAAGGCGTTACGGAGGGTAGAATCCCACGTCCCTTGCAAAATTGCTTGAAAATCACTTTGAAAGCAACGGAAAGTCTCAAAATCCACTCACAGCCTTAATAAATGTATTTAACAACATTTAAATACAGCGGTCAAAAGTCTGACCCCCTATTTCTAAGTTTTTCAAACCAAAAAACTCTACTACTGATTTTTCTTAGCCAAAACTATTTTACCTTGCGGTATATATCTTTTTTTACCGCACCACCTCTATACCACCATCTTCCATGTTATTCAGCTGTGCAATGTATAATCAGTGGCATCTCGTGCAATTCAGCAACAATGTTTTCCATTTGACTCTAAATTATGCGTAAACAGCAATGGGTCAATGGCGGTTGGAAATGGAAAACCACTGCTTCACTGTGGAATCAATTGTTTAACAAAGAATCAGATTGAGAGAAAACATTGTTGCTGAATTGCGCGAGCCGCCACTGACGATGAGTGTAATTTGACTAATTAATTACATTAGTGTAAAAAGACTATATGGACTCTTTCGAAAGTAAAGGGTGCGGTTCGGACCTGCAGCGAATGCTCTCATTTGAACCTAACTTATAATTTGGTTCGATTTAATTTACTTTCAGCGAAATTGTGCAATAGATTTATCATATCTGGCGGTCTGGATGCGAGGACAAGGGGGGGGGGGGGTTAGAGCAGCTCCTGAAAAAGGCGGGAAAAAATCTGGGTTTTTAATCGTTAGACAGCGGCAACTGGCAAAACAAGGTTGCCAGTTTGTGCATGTTTGTACATGCAGCAGACATTGTTAAACTGCTCCTTTGAATCAATGTAAAGTTCAAAAGAAAAAAATAATTATTAATTATAATTTTTAATGAGCGCTCTTTGTAGAGTGTTTTATCCGATCTCCAGTTATCGGAAGCAAATTAGTATTACTCATAGTAAAGAGTAAGAAAATCTAATTTAACTTTTATTCGTATTGTTTCACAAGATTAAATTTAAGGGAAAAAACTCCTCTTCAAAGCAGCGTACACAGTAAAAAAAAATTAATTAATAATAAAAACTGTTCAATCTGCCAACCCTGTGGCAAGGTTATCTCTCATTGATGACTCCCGCCCGCTCACCCGACCGCGACCTGGCCTTTTGACGCAAAGCATGATGGGCGCCGCGCAGGTCGGTAAAGATTAAAAACACAACTATATACATATAGTTTCGACACACTTCGATTTTCTCTCCCGAAGTCTTAGAGACTCTTCATTAAGTAAAAATCGACTGCCGTCAAAAAATCGCGAGCTTTGCACGTTGCTCGTCACCACGACCATCAAAACTCGTCAATCTTTGTTTACAATAATTTGTCATGCTATATATTCCATCTCATCGTACGTGTTCAATATTTTCTCCCGAATAGATTCATTTATGCGTTGGTGTGGTGACTGGTGAAGCCACCACACACCGTTTACCATTTATATGTATGATGTGTCATATCTTAAACGCGAACACTAAACAGGGCCTCTTGATATAGAAGGCAAAGGTATAGCAGAGTTACATACCTCTACACAGTATATCTTCGTTCTCCGTATCCAGGTGTGAGCAGAATATTGTAGGATGTCTGGGTCAGGTTTTAGCCCGTTGGCGTGGATATGTATTGAGGAGACAGATTTCAATGACTCGGTGTAGGAAGTAGTCTGGCAACGTTGCATTTTGTCCGTGCAATATTTTTCCGTCCTGAAGAAGAGGGGGGAGTCTAAATTGACCCTAGACCAATTTTATTTTTTCTTTTTTTCCCCCTCCCGTACATCTCTCATTTGTTTGTTTGTTTGTTTGTTTGTTTGTTTGTTTGTTTGTTTGTTGTTTGTTTTATATAGTGCTTTTATTACTAGGCTTTTATTCTTGTTCAATTTTTAAAGCATCGATAGAAGCCGGTCCAACATGTGATTTTTTTGGAAATTTTATATACTTATAAGTTATACTCATTCTAGGATCAGCGGTCCAACTCTACATATATTTTATGGCAGAAAAACTAAATAATTTGTTTCTACTTTTTTGCATTCTTTTGGAAACCGTCAGGTTTTTTCTTTAAGGAAGATAGCTAAACATATAAAAAGAAAACATGTAACATATGATCAAAACTAGTCCCAAAACATTCAGATGGGTGTAAATACTTCATCGCATATCAGGTATTGCACTTAGTAACTTAAAAAATAAGAAAAATCCAGCCAATATAATTCAAAACTTATTAAGAGCCTTTCTGAACCATAAAATCTGCACTGAGAAAAATTTTAGTTCACCGTGGTAACGATCATTTGGTCAGTACCTCCAGTAAACGTAACCGGAAGTCTGGTTAAGTTTACAGGAATTCTGGTCACGGTCATATTTACTGCATGGAGCTCCTGTTACATTCATGCGCAATTACAGGAATTCCGGTCTTAAAACTACTCGCATTTTACAGAATTCCGGTTAAAAATGTACTTTGAAAGAAGTCTTGTAACCGTTACCGGAAATTTTTCTCACGATGTGTGCTGACTGTACAACTGACCTATTGAAAGCGAGAAACTATTATAATTTATTTTATGTAATCTAACAATAAGTACCCAGCATCCATACGCAATGTGGCAACTAAGGTGCCTCTCCGGTTCACATAATTACTATCATTCCCGTATGCAAAGGCACGCACACAATTCGCGAGATAACATAACACAACATAACCTAGCATAACGGAGGAGGAGGAAGGCGAAGCGCATCGCAGGCGTGGGGCGGCGCGCGCGCGCGCGGCTCAGCGTAAGGTCATGAGCTTATAGCTCCGCTGAATGGCTGTTGGCTGAGCAGAATGGGTCGTCAAGCTGAGCATAAAATTTTCAAATTCTCCTCTTAAACCCCCAATGTAACATGTGAATTGCCTGCACAATTTGGCAACTATGAAGAGGCAGTGAACGGAGGAGCATCAACAAAGATAAAGGAGAATATTACGAAAATGACTCTCATTCGGTATCATACTGACTAACCAGGCCCTTGCCTGCCTACCGCCACGCCACACTGTGGATCGAAAAATTGACTTTGCCGGATATAAAAAATTGTTAGTTTTTGATTTAAAAATATGTTAAGGTGATTTCCTGGGAAACTGATTCAAAGTCACTTTTAGGAAAAGGCATGTTTTTCGCATTTTAAATCGGTCTATTGCACACATTTGCCACATTAATATGACGCATTCATTCTAACGTACCTATAATTCGGCGAAAATAACGATGCACACATTATAATTGTCAAAATCCATCAATTAACTCAGAAAATCTCTTCCATTTCAAAACCCCGCGCTACACTGGACAATATTACCACTCTCATGCGATGCTCAACGGCGATGGTCATCAAACGCCGAAATTCGGAAATGGCCATTAAAATGACTTAAAAGCTCATAGTGGTCCATAAACACAATCAAAATGAGCACATTTTGAGAGTGCAAAAAGAATTAATATGCGACAAAACATATTTACATAGAAAAATAATCAAAATTGCCATCGCGATGACAAAGCAAAATACGACGACTAATGGCTTGTGTATGTAGCGCGGGCTGTTTGAAATTCGAAGTGATTTCTAGAGTTAATGAGTGGTTTTTGAACGTTTTCAATGAGCGCATCGTTATTTTTGCCGAATTGTTCGGAAGAATCAAGGTTCTATATTCTTGTAGCAAAAGTACGCAACAGACCCATTAAAAACAAAGAAACCCCGTAATACCAAAGAACGTCAGCACCTGCGTATAGTTTTTTAATGGGTTTTTTTTTTTTGTTAGCCCAAAACCCCAACATTGAAGCCGTAATTTATAAAATTCGTTTTGCCATATACTTAGTGCGTGTGAGTGAGTGAGCGTGGTAGGTTATGTATATCTACCTTACTCGCACTCATTGAGGCTCATGGGAATGTTCGTATTTCATCCAATACGGTTTTATTTTTTAGTTTTCCTGCTTGAATTTTTCAGAGTATCTTCCTGAGTTGCTCGCAGGCGTTGAAGTTCAAAAAATGGCCAATTTTTGCGTCAATGGGTCTGTTGCAAATTTTTGCTACAACGATAAAGAATGTTTCACTGTATGTAAAATCGCCTGAAAAGTCCATTGGTGGCATCAGAAAGTCATGAAATGTAATAATAAACTCACAAGAGACGTTTAATAAAATCCAAGATGGCGGTAAAATATCGAGCAAACTGTATGCATGCACCTTTAACATCCAAGGATTGCCAACGTTGACAACCTCACAGCCTCAGAGGTTATGTGTTTATTTACGTTGTGATTGGGTGTGATCGATATTGTAAGGTTGGCTATCCTTGGATATTCGTGGTGCCTGCATACAGTTTGCTCGATATTTTACCGCCATCTTGGATTTTATTAAACGTCTCTTGTGAGTTTATTATCGCATTTCATGACTTTCTGATGCCACCAATGGACTTTTCAGGCGATTTTACATACAGTGAAACATTCTTTATCGTTGTAGCAAAAGTTTGCAACAGACCCATTCATCAATTTTAGTCAAAGATTGTTGACTTTAAGAGTAGCGCGACGTCGGCGTCTCACGGTTCGAACTAATCGACCCCAGATTGACCTTAAACGTTGATAGTTTTATCTTCTTTGTTGCATAAACCACGTTATTTGAATCTTTTCGAGCTCTGAAACGAATGATTTCTCACATGTTGAAGCTTACTTTGCAGCGGTTATTATTAAAATCTTGATTTTTCATTAATTCGTGAAATAATGTCCAGGATATTCCATATTTCCATTCACTGTGCGCTATATCATTGCAGCTTGTTTTTGCTTTTGCCCGTAAAATACCAGGCTGTTTTCCTCGCTCTAGCACCGAGCACCGCGCACCGCTCACCGGCGAGAAAATTGGAAGAAACTCGGCTCTTTGTGCCTCTCCAAAGCAATCAGCATTAATCACGTGACTCGACTCTCGCTTCCTCTAGTCTTTAGTCCTCCATAAAGCTTTATTTTTGGCAGGTGCGCTATGGTCTTCATGAGAGTGTACCCCAAGGTATGGTATATACATACAACATTTTTTGTGGCGCTCTGGAAAACATCGGTCTTATCTACCTCGGGAGAGAAATAAAGTCAAGTATAAAACGTATATAGTTTGGCTGACATTGTTAAATATATCAAGTGAGTGTTGTGAGATTTCGAAGAAATGAGTTGAATCTTATGCACGGAAAAAAATACCGGTAGAATTCACCATCTGCACGGAAAAAAAAGATCAGTGAAAATAACCATACGGATACCTGATTTTGGCACCTGCTAGATGTTATGGTAAACTTGACCAGAAGTATGGTACATTTACCGATACTTTGAGTAAATTCGACATGCAATCAGGTAACATCACCTAGTACCTAGTCAAAACATAGTATACTTCTGGCCAAGTTTACCATAACATCTAGCAGGTGCCAAAATCAGGTATCCGTATGGTTATTTTCACTGATCTTTTTTTTCCGTGTGCTTAGCTGATTTTGGAGTCTGCTATCAAGTATGGTAAATTTCACCAGATTATGGTAAAATGTACCAATGTTTTACCTTAATTTACAGTACGTTGCATTTACCATATCATGGTAAAATATACTTGCTAGCAGACGCCGAAATCAGCAATGCAGATGGTAAATTCTACCAGTCTTCTTTTTTTCCGTGTGTCTACATTGAGGAAATGAGGTTTGAAGTTTACACGTGAAAAAAAGACTGGCAGAATTTACTCTATTCATAGCTGATTTCGGCGTCTATCAGAAAGTGTGATAAATTTAACCATAGTATGGTAAGTGCAACGTAACTTGTGGTAAATTAGGTTAAGCCGTTGATATATTTTCCCATCATCTGGTGAAATCAACCATAGTTTCTCGCAGACGCCAAAATCAGCTTTGCGTATGGCAAATTTTGCCCGTATTTTTTTCTGTGTACAAATACCAGAAAACCTCTGCAGCTATTAGCTTCATTTTTGTTAACAGGTGCAATGGTATTCACGAGAATATAACTATAACCCGAAGTACAAGCATAACATTTGTGAGTCGCTCTGGGGAAATAATCCGCCTTATACATACCTCAGGAAAATGCAAACGCCGCCTATGGGAAAATTTTGTCTGATCGGGGAGCATTGCCGAATGCCGATCGTTATTGTGCTGACCATCGGGCGGCCGGCTGCTGCCGCAACGATTGAAATAATTTAGAATGCACTTCGTGTTCCTGGGTTCGTTGTTTGTCTGTTCGTTCATTTGTTTGTTTCGATGGAGAGTTGAATCACATTGTGTACAAAGGATCGCGCACACACGAGATAATGAGCTCGCTTTTAATTGGTTATTTTGTTTGGATATCTATTCGTTACTGAGCACTGTACAACAATATTAATTTGATCTTCCATCAGTGGTGCCAATTTTAAGATTTTTTTTTTCAAAAAAAAAAAAAAAAAATATGGAATATAGTGGGTGCCGCAAATATAGGCCGTGTATACTGTATAGTCGGGAGATAAAAGAATGTCAGAGGACTCCTGAAGGTAGGCTACCCGCAATACTTATTTCAATATGAATTTAAAAATTGCTGGCTGACTACACTCAAGCCAAAATCGTCAAAATCGAGTTGGCTGACACTCCTTTTGCCCCTCGACTGTACAACGTAAAAATGCATTAGAAGAACTCGTCTGCCGTTAGAGCCGCATTTCATTCGCGGAGATTAAACATCAAAACAGTCATCGGCCTTGTGATTTGGGCCCAATTTTTTTTGTAACCACCAATGGTCCCAACGTCACTGCACTTTGAACAAACTTTTTTATCATAAGTAGTGGTAGCCGCCCAGGCCAATACATACGTGCGCATGATGAGCTCAATTTACGTCCATTGTCCATTCCATCTATAGCTACTGGTGTAAGTTCTCATTATTTGAGTCCACCAACCTACAGTATTCTGAACGAATCGATTTTTTTTTCCATGAGTTTGTTTAGATTGATAGATTGCGATTTATCGCAATATGCTGTTTTGATGTAGCGATTTATCGTATCAATTTCCGTTTGGGGACCGCTAGTTCCACACAAACTCCGGTTCAACGTAATTTTCCCATAAACGCATTTTTTGAACAGAAATGTTTGGCTATTATAAACCAAGATATTTATGCGACCTTTTTCCGAGGATGAATTCTAGATCCTTAAAAAATACTTAATGGGTCTGTTGCAAACTTTTGCTACAGCGCTATAGAGTGTACAATTTAATGTAAAATCGCCTGAAAAGTCCAATGGTGGCATCAGAAAGCCATGAAATGCAATTATAAACTCACAAGAGGCGTTTAATGAAATTCAAGATGGCGGAGAAATATCGAGCAATCTGTATGCATACACCACGAACATTCAAGGATAGCCAACCTCACAATATCCATCACTATCAATCACAACGTAAACAAACACATAACCTCTACCTCCAGTGAGGTTGTCAAAGTTGGCAATCCTTAGATGATCACGGTGCATACATTCAGATTCCTCAATATTTTGCCGCCATCTTGGATTTCAATAAACGCCTCTTGTGAGTTTAATATTGTATTTCATGACTTTATGATGCCACCAATGGACTTTTCAGGCGATTTTACATTGGAATAAACACTATTTATCGCTGTATAGCAAAAGTTTGCAACAGACCCATTATGCCTGGTTTCACAGCTAAAACTGCCGAATTCATGCAACAAGATACCACATACCAACCCATGCGTTTAGAGGTTAAATTGACCCAAATATTGTTGTTGTTGTGAAATCGGTAGGAATTGGGGTTATTCTAATCTCCAAATGAATCATTTAATTTTTAATAACTCGCTGATTTTAGCATTTTCAATCGTGAAACCATGCAGGCAAAATTAAGCATTTTTAAGGACAAAGTTATCATAATCGTCAAAAGCTCGCATAATGTTTGCTTGGACTTAGGTATAACCAGTGGCGGCTTGTGCTATTTGGCAACCATGTTTTTTTTGCCTTTTATAATACCCTGATGGTCGATTATTTTTAGTATGTTAAATCCGTTGTTGCCACACATTGCACGAGCCGTTACTAGTAATAGTCACAATTTTCGTTCAAAAATGCGCTGATGGGAAAATTACATTGAATCGAAGTTTTTTGGAGCCAGAGGCTGTAGAACGGGGATCGATACGATACCGCCAAAGGCGGGTCCAGCAATCTGGCATCCGTGGCCACCCGGGTTGTTCCCATACGAATGTATGAAAAACAATCGATTAGAAGAAGGGCCATGACCCCCTCAAGAATCGATTGTTTCTCATTCGTTCAAATGGAGAAAATGCATGGTTGCCAAGTCGCTGGATCCGTCCGTGGATACCGCTGCACAATGGTCTGAGATCGTCAAAAAGTGGCCAACGCTTAGAAAGTAACTTTCTCTTCAATCTATCGTTTATCAACTTTCAAGGTTTAACCACACAGAACAATTTTAACAAGTAATTTGAACCGAGGAATTTCACTTGAAAGTTTTCAATCAAGCTTGAAAGACCTGAAACGATAATTTTAGATAACTTTGTCCACTGTTTATTGGCCACTTTTTCTCGAATTCAGACCGTAGTGCGCTGAATACTATAACCGCAGTCTATAAAACATGCTGTCCGGGAGTCTTGCACCACTGTATCCCCTTTTCGACGCGCTTTCGCATGTTCAACAAAAGGCTACAAAACTGAAACTTTTCAAAAGAAGAGTGCGGGGATGAACATACTACCGGAAGGGAGGGGGAGAAAAAACGACATTGAAATTAATTTTTGAGCGAACGAATCGTTTATAACCACCCGCCAAAACAAAAAAAAAAAACAAAAAAAAACAAAAACAAAAAAAAAAACAAAAACAAAAAAAAAAAAACAACAGTTTGTACAATATAGCGTAGCTGAGCGCATCGTGCCCGCACCATACCCATCGCATAGCATCGCGATTCGTGGCAGACGAGACGAAATGAGACGACGCAAAAGTGTCACAGAATCCGGTAGCCGGAGCCGACACGATTTACATAATGAGTTATGGTCGTAGCGGAGGCGGATAGCGAAAAAGAAGGAAGGTGGCTATACGCTTTGCTCCAGCTCCGTGCAGCTTCCACTATCCATCATCTATCATAGAAACCAACGTAACTTTGATACTTTAATATACAATTCATCATCTCGTAATATCATTTTTTTTGAATTCAATGCGTCTGTTTTTTATTGACACATAAGAGTTATTTTTAGTGCTATTTTTACATGTGCATAGACTCATAGACACTATCGACGGATCAGCATTCAGCATTCAGCAGCAGAGATGCCGCTTTGTGTATATTTAATGGCATTTTTCAATTCACCGATGATTTCACCGGTTGGACAAAATATTACACAGCTCTGTCTCAGTGTATGAAGTGACTGTGTAATGTACTAAACAGGCTCTGATCTGTAATCTTTTCTCAATCGTTGATGGAGCCTCGCGACCGTTACTATTGCTTCAACAAACTTTCGGATGTGTTGATGGTTCAACGCCCAACGGTGATTCCACCGGTTAACCAAAAGATTACACACTTCTGTTTATTGTACCTATGACCGGGTAATGCACGAATAGACTCTGATCTGCAATCTTTTCTCAATCGGTGATGGAGCTTCAACCGTCACTAGCTTTAACAAATTTTCGGATGAGTTGATGATTTAACGGTGATTCCACCGGTTGACCAAAATATTACACAGCTCTGGTTAGTGTATGATTGCGCAGTATCCTAAAATACTCCAATGTGTAATATTTTCGCAATCGGTTGAATTGTATCTGAATTCAAAAGAAATTGTGTGGATGTTTTGCTGATTAAACGGTAATATTCCACCAATTGATAAACCATTACTACAGATGCGACAGTATTCTCTTACATTCCAGTCATGAACTGAACTAAATTATGTAAATCGGTGGAATCATCGGTGTGAATGAAAAAAATGTCATTATTAAATCTACGCTAAGTGGCAGCTCTCTAGCCTTTCAGCAGGCGCACCTAGGTCTGAGATCGAGAAAATTTGCCAAAAATCAGTAAAAAAAAAAAAAGTTATAAAAAATAATCTTTTTCGACCTTTTAAGCTGAAATGAACACTTTTTAGTGACATTTATATGATTAAAGTGCTTGTTAAAAGTGTTCTCTGCAGTTTATATTGGTCTTGAAAGTATTTGCAAATGACAAATTGATGAGAAATTTACTTTCTGTTTTTTGGCAATTTCAGATCTTAGTGAGGTGGGAGAACAGAGGGAGAGGAGGATTTCATTTGATTTTGCATATGATCTATTGAGGGTTTTTTCACCGTTTATACCCGATAAATATTCGGCAAATCCATTGATTTATGACCGACTTTTGCAAAACGTTGAGGTTTTCTCAAAAACTCATCAAGGCGAGTATTTGAACCATATTGGCAGAACCAGCCATCTGGCAACAGTGTTTCCTTTCCATTTGATTGAATGACAAATAAGCAATTAAAGTCACGGGGCTACAGCCTCTTTAAGAATCGATTGTTAATCATACATTCAAATGGGAAGAATGCGCAGTTGCCAGGTTGCTGAACCCGCCTATGATTTGAACCTCAAACATGAGGCAGTTTTAAAATTTTGCATGATTTGCATGATACTGCAGTCTCTTGTGACTTTTATTAACATTAAGGACAATTTTTTAAACAAAACCATACAGAGGACGTGCGCATTGTATAGATCTCACACATTTTGTCCGGGTCTAATTTATACCCGGAAATACCCAAAATTTAAAGTGTCTCAAAATTATGTTTAGTTTCTGTTCTAATTGTAAAATTGTTTTATTTTGAGATCCATAGATTATGACCCGAAAAGAGTTCTATTAATGAGTGGTGCTTTTAACTTTGTTCCAGGTGAGTATTTTTTTGATCAAGCTGAGTCAACTTTTCCACTGATTTCATCATACCCTGTGAGTCACGTCAGTATGTATAGTATATTGTATAGGTCTATTGTATTGGCCTTGTATATTTTCCAGCTAAAATATCATGCGTTCTTTTAATTGTATATTTGTGTGTATGTTGTTTCCGATGTACTGATTCGAAATTGGAATGGGCCTTTTCGTTTTGATTGTAATCGAAACAGTTGAATCTCAAAATGGGGTTTCTGTTCTAGTAAAAAAGTTCGAAGAACTGTGTTCCATGATTCCATGTGAACATGGAATTCGCATTGATTTCCATGTCCACATAGACAATGTTCATGGAACTTTCTTACTAGGGTGGCACCCTTTCGACTTCATCCCCACCATTTACCGCTCGTTCCTATAGTGTTCCAGAGAACGGATCGTATTACAAGAAGCGTATTTTCGTGAAAGATCGGGTGGATGGATCATTATGACAACCCGATGCAACCGTTAAACGCAAAAATGCAGCTTATTTTAGATGTTTTTCGGTCATTGAAGTCATCAAAATCATCGAGCTCACGCGTACAGCCTCCAAAATAATGGGGTTTAGATTTATCTGACTATTTTGATGCTATACTTGAATATATCCAGGGGAAAAATTAAACCTTCGTTTTCAAACGTTAGCAGTGGTCGACCCAATCATGATCATTTGGGGAAAATACGCCTAAAGGTTTATAAACCTTCTCCAAAGGCGGATACAGCAATTTGGCAACCGTGCATTCTTCCCATTTGCATGGATGGGATACAATCGATTAGTGAAAGAGTCATGATGACCCTTTCAAGAATCGATTGTTTCTCATACGTTCAAATGGGAAGAATCCGTGGTTGCCAAGTGGCCAGATGCGCCCATGACAGTTGCCACTCCAAATTGGTCGTCGTGCTTAGTAAACACATTGCATCCGTCTCCACGAGCTCCAGAGAACGCATAGGCAGAAGCGGAGGAGGTCCGAGAGACGGCCTCTGTCCACCCCGTGCCCTACAAAGACATGGTGGAAATATGAAGGTGGAGGCATTCGTACCACACCTATACGTCATTCAAGTAGGTAGAAATGTATCAGAGAACCAAAGAGAACACTCAAAGTTAGGTTATGATCGCATTTTATGGAACTTAGTGAAAAAGTAATACATTTATGATCAAAGAGCCGTTTAATACTGTTAAATGCGAGAATGCGTTTGATTTTTGTAAAATTAGGGGGAAATTACTCAGAAAAGGCAACAGTCAGCGGCTACGTCATCGTGGTACGAAGTATACGAACACGTAAAAAAAAGACTGGTAGAATTTACCATCTGCATAGCTGATTTTGGAGTCTGTTGTCAAGTATGGTAAATTTCACCAGATTATGGTTAAATGTAACCACCAAGTTGCCTTAATTTACCACAAGGTATACGTTGCATTTACCATATTATGGTGAAATTTACCATACGTACTAGCACACGCCAAAATCAGCTATGCAGAAGGTAAATTCTACCATGCAGTCTTTTTTTTCCGTGAATGCCTCCGCCTTTATACTTCCATCACGCTACAAAGATGCAGTGTGGAAACGGCACCAACGCACAAGGTTAGAAGACAAAATGCAATCAATTGTTGCAAGTTCGAAGTGTTACCAAACGACCGAGCTAGGAAACGCGACTAATCTTCGTATAGAGCGTGGCAGCGGATGCAAATGACGTTCGCAGTTTCATATGCGTCGCAAAACTGGATCGCGTCGTTGAAAAAAAGAAAAAAAATGCCCACGCTCAAAATTAAAATTACCCGAGCGGCTCTATACATAGCGAGTCAACAACTACAAACTTGATGCAACATGCGGGCAAATTTAATATGCGAGGCCGTTTATAATGGTAGAGTTCTAGAATTCCCCGAAACGGTAAATTGGTGCAAGAAAGATTACAGGATACTGTGTTGCGGTAATTTTGAATATATTAAGAAAAATACTGTTATCTATAATCTTTCCTGCGCTGTTGCGCCGTTTTGGAGAATTCTGGAACGCTATCAGCTACATCCATTTACAGTGACTAGATAAATAACCACAGTGTGGTCATTTTGGTCGTGTTGCTGATTCGCTGGCGTTTACGCACCCATATAAAAGTGTCTTCGTCCGCCCATAAAAATGCCTGTAAAATACCTGATTTTCACACCAAACACGTTGATGGTGCGATTGGGCGAAGAGGTTATGTGAGCGGAGAGGAATTGAGAGAATGTATAAACAAACTGTCCGCTGACGGCTTAGACGAAAGTATCCCCTCAACTCAGTGATTATGGCGAAATGAGGGCTAAAGTGAGAGTTTGAGGCTCAGTTTCATAATCTTGACGCTTGAAACTTTCGATAAAGGGACCTTATTTTCCAAATTTAGTTCAAAATTTACATGTATTTTTAACGATATTTTGAAAATCGGGTGTTTTACACGTGTTCTTATTGGCGGTAAGGTCGGCGTGGGTACGTACTAATTATTTACCACACTGTGGTTTATCTAGTCCATCCATTGATGCAGCAGCGCAACCTGGAGGGACTGTCGAGCAGTTGACATCCCCCTTTCTCCCCAAGGTCTCAGCATTTTTGGCAAAGATGGTCAGTTTATAAAGTGCGATTTTTACCCAGCACTCCGCTCCTCCTCTCAGAGGTTGATGTGACTGATGTAAAAAAATTTTTATGGGGAACCTCCCCTCTCCCTCTAAAAAAAGATTCATGGTTCTAAGTTGTCAATAATTGAAGAGTCACTTGATGAAGCTCCCATTTGACTTTACAAAAAGGTGGTACGTTTCCTCTTGACCATTTTTTAACCTTAAGAAAACGCAACTTTAAAAAATCAACTATTTTATGTCAACAAAAATTTCCAGAAGAACGATCGATCGATTACTGTGGACCTTGAACTCAGAATTGAATATCGAAGAGTTCCTTTCATAAACAGCACCTGAGTACCACCGCGAAAAAAAAAAAAAACACAGTTATTCAATCAGTTTTTGACCGTAGCTGTAATCTGTGACGGCTAACCCACTTTTTCCAGGAAAAAACTACACTACTAAAAATTGATTTCAGGATCCAGTTATGAAAACTGAAACAATAATATTATATTCGCTTGAAATCAATTTCATCTCAACTAATTTTTCCTGGAAATGTTCGGCTACAAAAAAGAGAGCATTTTAAAGAAACGGCACAAGCTGGCTCAAGAACTTCATTCTTACGGGTGTATTGCAATAGCTTATTGGATCCAACGAAAGTAACATGCTCAAATTAAAGCTTTCTAACTTCTGCGAGTATTTTGAACAAACGATCGATGGCGTAGAATTTGGCAATGTTGCAGTTCGTCCATTATTTAAACCCACGTAAAAAATCGAAATATTGGGTGTTCGATAGTCACCTTCCAACCTTTTACATGGGTTTAAATGGACAAATACAACGTTGCCAAATTGCACGCTACGCCACTGCAAACAAAACTGACCTCCCCTCCCATTTTCGGTTACATGTATTGTACACCAGAGCTTTGTTCGTAATGTCATCACTAAACTCATGTCTATTGCAACAGTATACGAGGAACTAAAATCAACGCAGAATTGTTTCCATTCGTGTTCATCCCTGCCTGGCGATGCGCGGTTACTTAACAGAGAACGCATGTGACACAAGTTGAAATGAATTCCTGGTATTCTCTGTAAATATACTTACCGCACTTGCACAAATATATAAGTCAGTACCTCAACCACTTTCACGAATAATGAATGCTTTGGGCCACGTTGCATAGCATCCATCTCATGTCAATAATAATTATAACAACCGTCTACCGTAGTTCACAATTATGTCATATAGGATATGTGAAGGATTTGGTTTTTTAACCGTAAGGCCTGAGTCGTGATTGACATCAGCAAGGAAAGGCCTGAGTCTTGATTGACATCGGCAGAGAACCCTCTTGACGTAAATGTTTGTTAAATTGAGATTATAGAGTAAAACTTTCACGCAAGGTCCATTTGAAGTGGTCAGTCCGCGAAAACGCTGTAATCTTTTGCTCCGTTTCGCAGCCGGCTGCGGGACCTGACCAAATCTGGTAATAGTGCGATTACCAGAATTGTAGTCTTTGTAAGTACCAAAGTTCTTGAAAATTTTTAGGATATTCTATGTAGTTCTATGACCATATTCTGATGTTATAACACCAAAATTGTGTGGTTAAAGTACTAGACTTTCTGTCGTTCACAAATCGTTATGATTCTGGTAAGATGACTATAGAATCTGGTATTATGACTATCGCTTTTTTTTTTCAGTGTGGCGATCCTATACCGACCGGAAGGTTACAACTCAAATTAAAATTTGAATTTATTCACGAAATTTTAAAGCAAAGCCTGTGAAAGTAAAACTAATTTCAGAATCGGTGATAATTAACCGACTCTTTCGATTTTGGCTTAGGTAGGCAACCTGTAGTACTTATCTCATAATGACTTTGATCATATCATTGCAGGTGGCCTACCTGCCCCCAAACTTAATAAGGAGTCGACTAACGCGATTTAATTCACAAAGCGTTTCCGTGGATCGCTGAGTGTGATGTATTTTGGAGGCAACTAACACTAAGCCAAAGAGCACCATGACATCGTTGGTCGGAAAGGTGATGTTTGCCATGCTTCTTGAGTACATCTATAGATAGCGCTGCGGGCGCCTGATTTCGATGATGATGCATGCATGCGGGGTTCGGCTGAAGTTGGGGAAGAGGGTGGGCTGCATGTGAGGGTGGCTGAGTGAGTGGAAAGTAATAGTAAAGGCAGGAAGAGGAACACCGAAAGAGTGAGAGTGAGAGAGAGAGAGAGAGAGAGAGAGAGAGAGAGAGAGAGAGAGAGAGAGAGAGAGAGAGAGAGAGAGAGAAAGAGAGAGGGGAGAGAGGGGGCTAGAGAAGAAGAAGAGAGAGAAGGGGGTGGGTATCTTTGATCATTTTCGCGGATCTAATAAGCGCACAGAGCGCGCACACCATGTGGACGTAAATGTGTGTTCGTCAGAGTGAATGCGAGAATATGTTCGCCAGAGTGAATGTGAGAATGTGTTGTCAAGGTGTGTGTGTGTGTGTGTGTGTGTAACAGAATGTGTGGTGGTGATGTTAGTGTGTGTGAGTGAGTGTGAGAAGGTGTCCGTGTTTCGAAAATTACGAAGCCCACGCGGAACCGCAGTTTCGCGTAACCCACTTTTCCTTCCACAAAATGCTCACCGCACCAGACGCAGGCCTCCTGCCACAGCCTCAGCGGCTTCAGCTTCACCGGAGCGAAGTCAAGCGTTTATAACTGCGTTGCCAATAATTATTGCGGAAAGATTCACCGATGCATCAGGCTCCGATTCCGATTAAAGTCATCATACATCACAGCAGGAGTTAAGACGAGAAAATTAGCCCCTGACTAACCCTTTCGCTCCATATTCCAAAATAAAGGTCGTTATGTCAATATGGATTCTTAGAGTTCGTTAGTTTTGTTTTTTCCCCCATACAAGTAGGGAAGGTTGACCTTTAATCTTTCGAGAATCCCTGGTAAAATTGTTCAATGAATTTCCATGACCAAAATTCCGTGGGCATCATTTTCGTGGGTAATTATGGTTTTTCCATGAAATTACATAGAAAATCTTATAGAATCCCATAAACGGCTCAGGGAATTCCATGAAATGTTATGAAAAAATTATAATACCCACAGAATTCCATGATTTTATGGTAAATAATAACTGCTCACGGAAACAATACCGATGGCATTTTGGTCATGGAAATTCAAGGAACGCTTTTACCAGGGATTGTACTTATGTGAACAATCTGTTAGATCATGATAAACCGATCCACCGATCCACCGATCTCGCATTTCATTTTGACCCGATCCGATGACGATTTTCGGGGCTCATCTGAGGGATGACTGTATTGCGTTTCGCAGTAAACGCGCAACAACTCCGTCGGATCAAGAATACATGCTAGATCATTCGCGAAATTACTTTGAAGGTTCACAGAGCCCGGATCTTTGAAGGTCACCAGTCAACAGAATCATCCGAAATTCTCATCATTTCCGATGATTCCGTTGACTGGTGACCTTCCAAGATTCGCACAGCCCGCAGACCTCGGAAAATCATCAGTCAACAGCCTAAACGCTTTCTATACTTTGATCGTGTAAAAGTGCCTCTCTGTATGAGCCATACGGAAAAGAATCGATCAGTGGGGAATCGATTAAACCTCCGTACTATCGATACTTTTGCATGTTTTCGGACGGAAGTACAAAAACAACCAATTGCCGGATCACCGCCAAGCCTCCAATGCCGTATTTGCTCATTCTACGTTGAATGTTGCACTTATATTCGCATGATTAATAAACGAGGAATATGTGAAAATGTGTGTTTGTGTGTATACATAGCGTATACGTTATGTTTGTTTCGTACAGGCTCACTTTCAGTATCTCCGGTGTTTTGAAAATCGAGACATTTTTCATCCGATTGTGGTTTCCGTTTTGGTGATGGTAATCGGTGACGTCATGCATCAGCCATGAGCTTGAGTTTAAGTAATCAGATTCCAAAGATATGGTCGAAACTCTCTGCACTGACACTGATGTAACAAGAGATTATTGCTTCTTTTTTTTCCTTGATCCTGCGAAGGATGCGAACGTAGAAGACACAGAGTTGTCAAATCGACAAAGGTGGCTCCCAGTGGTGGTATCGATGTGTTCTTCATTCATAATAACCTTTGAGGGGAAAAAAAGAGAAAAAATGAAAAGGAAAAGATCGACTAAGTATTCAATATAATTAGTGCTGAGCCTATAAAAAATCGCACGATACTTTTACGTCGGCACGGATGGATAAAAGAAAAATGTTAAT